>JAOUZG010037989.1:1140597-1173262 GCA_026289955.1 Argiope argentata | reverse complement strand
ATGTGATCTAATAGTAGTAATTGAAAAAGAAAACAATGCATGATCGAGAACTTTTACAAATCGCTAAAATTGAGCGTCATCTAAACAATTTGTAGTATCCACCCTTAAACGATTTATATATTTGCTACAAACCAGAAGCAAGAAGCTCATAGTCACATTGTTGAAGAATGAAATTCTGGACATTTTCATAAAATAATCTCATTTAACCTCAGGTATTACACTTTTAATGAGAATTTTATGCTGTATTTCGATGATTAACAAATCTATTTTTGTGATTTACCTCAAATACTATTTCTTGGATGTCTGGATCTTCAAATATCTCCTCGAAAACATCGTAATATCTGTGACTGCACAGAACTTGATCAAGTCGCTGAAATTCGTCAGAGGCAAGTCCTGGATTATAAAAATAGTCTGTAAGCGAGGCATTGCATATGGTCGAAATTATGACGGATATATTCTTGTCACTGTTGTCAACCAGCTTCAAAACCTGCAAAAAGGGGAAAAAAGTAATAAATAAATAAAAGGATTTAACTTTGTTTCAAAAGTATTTTAACCCTTTGCACTCAGAAAAGTAATTCGGTGCATAATTATTCAATACACAAGGGCTTGTTTATTGCTCCAAATTTGTGTGTGTGTGTGTGTGCTTAACATTGAATTTCTCCGTCTTTTTACCATCCTGTAGGTATTTTCAATAATCGAAATTGAAAAATAAAGAAATAAAACGTCAAAATGATGTACCGCCTTGAATGGTGCCCAAGAGGCACCATCGAGTGCAAAGGGTTAATTTTATAGTTTTTATAGCATGAAAGATATTCGCCGCCATGTATCTGCGTAATCTGGCATCTTGCAAATTTATTTAACTTTCTATTAGTAGACACTTTTTATTTTGTACTTTATTATTACTTTTATACTTATAAAAAGTAAGAGCAATTTTAGATATCATAAAATGCCCAAATATATATTTTTTATTTTTTTTACTCGCTATATTGACTTAATTACAGATCTATATAGTAATGAAATATCAAAAATTTTGTAATCATTCACTAATAAAACATGTCATTGAATGTGGATGATTTGCCATTTGGAAAAAGAAATAAAATTTTCATTTCGTTTTATAAAATAATCCATAATGAGAAAAGGAATTAATTTTCGAATATATTCAAATTAACTATTTAAAATTTATTCAAATATATGTGAGAGTTCATTTAAATTTCTCATTTTTAAGATTCAAAGCACTTTTTATGATTCCCTTTTCTTAATTTTTTCTCTCATTAACCTCTTGATGTTCTACAGGTAGATATAAAATACTGATGAGAAAAACTTTTGTTAAACTAAATTTGAATTTCAGGCCATCTATTTCCAAGACTTTTCTTTAAAGATATCAAAATATTTATGAAAGAATAATATGCAATTTGTTTAGCTATATGGAACACATAAATTAAATATGATTGTTTGAAATGTGAAGACTTACTACTGATTATAGATATCATTTATTAGTTTTACTTTAAAAACGATAAAACTTCCAAGATAGCTTTTGTCTAATGGAATGATTAACACTTTAGGTAATAGGAAATTTATCCCTCTTTCCTATACTTTTAAATGTTTTTACACCATTTTAGCAATTTAGGTAATATCATTAGAGGACAATTTAGGCCTTATTTACACCATTTTAACAAGTTAGGTAACATCATTAGGGGACAATTTAGGCTTTATTTACAATGTTTTATTAATTTTTCAAAAGGCGACGTTTCTAAGTATATTATGCAAATGAATTTCTAGATAGTAAAATAAAATATTCAATTTCTTACCTTTCCAGGTACCAAGGCTGTCCAAAACAATGTGGATGTAACCTCGGGCAGTATTGGAAGGAAACTTTTTACAACTTCTTGGGTAAGCGGAGAATCAGGAAAGACATTCTGGATTTCAACTATAGCTTCTGAAAATAGAAATTGAATAAATTATTATACTTGGATAACTTTCCACCCATACGGATAAAGAATTTCTGGCACATTTCATGATTGTGAATGTTGAATAGAAAGCGGCAATTTTAGTTGTTGCATCCGGGTTTTCAGTTTTCAAAAGCATTCCAAGCTTATAATATTCTGAAATTTTTCAATGTAAAACCTTAAAAATAATTAAAAATAATTAAAATAAATAAATAATTGGGAACACTATAAGAAGAAATATGGGTAACGAAAGAAATTGATAATTTAAAGCATGAATCAAGATGGTGAGTAATTGAGTATTTCAAGACACTCATGCTGAGTACAAGCAGGTAGTAGCGAATATTCAAAGAACTAAGCCATTAGTTTAAACAAACCGAATTATTAGAACTATGCAATTTGCAACAGCATGAGATTGAGGTTTTACCCATCACTGATAGAGACTCAGCTTTTATATACGTGTAGAATGTTCGAGAAAATTTCAATTTGAATATTTAAGAAAAATCTAGAACCTCAGATAAACAATAGACTGCAATTTAAATAAAAGAATTCCAGTTTTTGAATTAAACAGTGTCTCATATTCGAACCACAAAATCAATTTTAAAAGGGATGCACTGTCACTATGCAACGGCAACAGCTAATTCTTTTAGTTTATGCAGAAAAATTTACCGCATTATTATTATGAGGATTCAAGTTAATAGAATTTGTTAATTCAACGAAATCATGATCAACTTCATGTGGTGACGGAAATATAGCTAAAACTCTTCTCTCCAATCGCGTTGAGTCAAACCAATAAAATTAGTTATGTTTAAATATCGGTAAAACAATAAGAGGGATCCTGTTTTCGCCAAACAGGGCTCCTCTAATTGTTTTGCGGAAAGAATCACACACAAATAGACGATGAGAACAAGAATATTAGTATTTGTTTTGGGGATAAACATATAATAATAAAGCATTTTGAGAATTGCTTTATTATCAGTTAGATTATATTATGTTGTTGTTACTTATGGCCCTTGTCATGGACAATCCTCCTGCTGATACAGCAGCAGATTTAAGCCGAAAGGAGCGTCTATTGTTTTTTGAAGTAGCGCCAACTAGGGTCAAGAGTAACTCTTAGCTACACACTCACCACATTTGCTTTCACAACCCCTTTTTACAGGGGGGCACAGTCACACATCTCACAGAAGAACAACCATGCCCTAATTGGGACTCGAACCCGGGACTCCCAGAACACGAGGTAGACGCGCTACCTCCGTGCTAGAAAGCCGGCAGATGATATTATTATTACTCAATTGTCATATCAAATTCATGGTCAAGTAAAAAGTTGTGTCTTATATCTACAGTTCATTTTACTGGAGTGAAAAGGATACCAAATCTCAATAGGCAGTTTTATATCAGATAATGTGTGCTGTCATGTGGTCTAATTACATAGTGAAATTGAAAGTATTAAAAAATGATAAAGGATAGTGATATTTATTTTCTATTTCTGTCAGTAAAGACAGGCTTCGTTACTTTTAATCAGAATTAAAAGGAACGAATTCAACTTAATTTACTCACCTGATGACGACTGCGCTGCGTCGGATACTCTGTTCTTTACCAAACTGATGAGAGAGTTAATGACATGAAGGGATGGTCTGAGTTTACGATCTTTCCCATCAAACGAATCCAGGAAACGAAGTCCGGAGACAACTCTGAAAATTATATGCTTGTTGATATAATTTTTTTATAAATATCAGATTTATTATAATTATTACGACGAAACTGCAAATATATTTGTATAGTTTTGGCCAATGGTGTTGCGAAAAATAGATCACAACTCTCACAACAATTTATTTAAATACAATATTATCATTGTTTGCATGATAAATATCTTTATTTCTATTAAAAATCAAGATAAATGTATGAGTATGCTTATTTTAGCTCTCCATAAAATCCTTTTTACTTAGAGAAACCTCCCCCGGGGGGCACCTCGTAATTGGGGATGAGATGCTTCCGGTATAGTGGTTGGATCTCGCCAACCCGGTGGGTACACTAATAGGTGGGGGTTAGGCTCCTCTAATTGATGACGGGACGTACTTCCAACGGGAAAGGTTGTACCGTGGCCGGTGATAGCCATTAGGACTCAACCACAGTTCTCGCTAATTGCTGTTGCGGCTGTCCGGTAATTCAGTTCCTATGGTTAATCCGTGTGCCTTCGTGGCGGGGCGGAGAGTCTATCTATGACTTACTTAGAGAAACCAAACTTAGCCTCTTCTTACATCTGAGACTGCAAATGTGTACCTCGGAACCATTATTTTGAAATTATAAATATAATTTTAATTAATTAAAAATTAACCTATATTTTGGTGTTTTCTGTTATAACTTCTGAAAATATTACGATTCAAAAAAAGATTAGGATTCTTCTCAATTAAAGTTTTCTTATTTTCATAATAGGGCGTTAATCTATTTGAAATTACACAGTTATTTAAGCAAATCAAATTAAATTAATTATTAATCACAAGCAGAAAAAAACATGCATAACATATTTAAGAACCCAAATCAAATGAAAAAGAATAGAAAGTGCAAGAATGAATTAAGTACATATAATATTAATAATAATTTTTTGTATATAATATTTAAGAAGAAAAAAACTGAAATCATTAAATAATCCTAATTCGAAATTTGATGAATCTCAGCCATTTAAATCTCTCTGAATTCTTAAAAGCAATTTTTGCAATGACAATATAATCTTGATTATCCTTGTTAAGGGCAATTATTATTATTACAGGCAATGGAAAACTTGGTAATTTAATTTAAATACCAAGCATTTAAATTAATTTAAATACCTTGCATTTTAAATTTCAATTTTAACTTCTTTTATTTTGACGAATTTTCCCAAAATAGCATATTTGAAACTCTCAAAAACAATTCTAAAGTACTTGTTGACATTACTATAAGCTAACAATTTGATCATCAATAAAAAATAAAAAATAAAAACTTCTTATCTGGGTTTTTTTTTGTTGTTTTCTTACTGATTATTTAAAAATATTTTGTCTCTACTCAAGGATGAGATACATTCTGTCACATTTACAGTACCATTTTTCATTAAACCTCGATGCAACTTTCTCATATCCGTATTAAAGTGCCTAAGAAAAGAAGCCAGTTTTAATTTTTTTCTCTAACTGACTTTTAAAGTTATAAAAAAATGCAACTCCCATTAAAGACCTGTGAAAATAGGTCTCAATGTCATAATTTGACACCTTTTTCTAATAAATTTGGCGATTTGATTTTTTAAAAAAATACATAAAACACAAATAGGTTTATTTGCTATAGTCTTCAGTTAATGAAAACTTGATAATTGAAATTTTAACTATCGACTTATCTGTGAAGATAAGCACCCTTATATCAAAAATGTAAAATTGCAGGTCTGCACTAAATTTTGGATGAAATTCCCCCAAAGTCAGCCCACCTTGTTCGTTCGCACGCATGAAAACATGATAATTCTAAAACAAAATTAGCTAGATGAATGAAATTCGGTGCACGATTTTATGATAAGAATTTAAAATTTATGTTACATTTTGATTAAAAGTCGTCAGAAGTTTGACTGGAACTATAAGTTTGTCTATAGTAACAAATTAGAAAAAGGAATTTTGTTATGTGGTACCTCATTCGGATTGCAGATTTACATTAGATGCATATCATTGAACTTATGCGCTCAAAAAATATCAAAAATCAAATGTTTGATTTTTTTAATACAACAAAACTAATCATGATTGTTTCAAATAATTTTTTTAAAGAAAACAGTAGAAGAGAGAATACTCCCATCTGATCCCTAGATGATTACTTACAAACGAACAATGTCTCTCCAGCTGGTGAAGTTATTTGCAGCTGAGGCCCGAACAACATCCATAAAACTAGCGTAACCTTCAATAATGTGCTCATCAATGGGAAGCAGCGTTTGGAATTGCTGAAAATGAATGAAAACATTGACCTTGGTATAAAAAATAAAAACATTTGAATAAATAATAAATATTTTTATTATTATTAATAATTACTTATATTATTAATGTAGGAAATCCTACGTAACTATTTTCTTTTGCTGTCATTTGATTCGGTTGTCCCATTGTAGGACATGATTCAAAGTTAGAATTGTAAAAGGTTAGATAATTTCTCGGAGGACGATAATTGTAATTAATACAGCATTCAGATCAACGCCATCTATAGAGCTTTTGAAACACAGACACAATTCATACTAAGGCAGAGAGGCCAACTAATCCTTGTTCGATAAAGACGTTCCACACTTTAGCGCATTCGCGTTAACTATGTGGTAAGTTGTTTCAGTCACATAATGCTTTTTTTTTAGATTTCTAACACCCACCTAGAGGAAATAATCTAACTTTTTGTCTCTTTCATATCTAAATATTTTAATCCATTTCCTTTTTCCCTATAAATACATATACATGTTCATATGTTTTAAAACGCCCAAAATTGCTATCTAAGTACAATGAACACTTTCGTCCATGAAAAATATCCAGACTGTTGAACTCTGAAAATTTGATTCGTAGTTCCTGTGATATGCGACACCACTAGAAAAAAATGAGTTTATAATGAAAAGAGGGTTGTATACTGGAATGAATATAATCGACGGAGGTAGAAAGGTAAAATAGAGAAGGGCAAGTGGGGGAAGGATGAGCATTCAAGAGCAAAAGAGATGTACAATGATCTGCGTGATGCTTCTCTTCCGTAACCCATTCGTGTAGCGATTACTCATGGCGTTTGTGTTTCCTTGCTCTTCTACTGATGTTCGTTTTTTTTTTTTGAATTTCAAGATATCTTTTCAATTATTCTGAATAAATTTGTATTTAAAAACATTTATTAATATTGAATCGCCTGAGTATAGTACATAAAAAATTAAATCAGAATTAGAATTACGAAATATATTGGGATAAATCACAAAAAGGTCGACAAAGTCTTTTTTCATTCCTTTAGTGGGTCGATAAACTGAGGATTAGGAATGTTTAGGAATTAAACAAAGGGGATTTAGCATTAAGCTGACCCCCTAATTGAGATATATGCCTTGTTCTACTGGGCCAGCGGTAAAGAAAGCAGATATGGACCCTGTAGGCCTTGGAACAGAGTCTAGAAGTGCCACTAAGTTTTATTTTCAAATCACAAATCGCTGCTCAGCACACAGTAAAGAATAATTTTTGTTCAAGTAAGATAAGAAATGAAATCATTGATACCTGTAAGACATTATCTTCATCCATTTTGTTCTCTTCGTGACCACCACTTTCCTTTTTCGGTATTTCTATGGCGCTCCTGGCATTTTGTAAACGGGCTAAAAAGCACATTTTCTTCAGCATGATATCATCACTACCGCAGGTAGAATCGCAACCTTTCACTGGTTGAAGAAACTGGGAAACGACTTTCACAGTGAAACTCATACTCGAAGACAATCGCAGAAGAATTTGTGAAAAAATTTGAGCGTCAAAATTATTAACTGGTTTGAATTCCAAATCTGATGACGATATTGAATCCTGGAAAAAAATCGAAAATGAAACATTTTTAATAAATTAAATATGTTTAATTTATAATAGATTGAAAAAGAAAGAGTACAAAAAAGTACCTTATGGTCTGTATTTATGCTTGGTAGAGGTATTTTAAATGATACTGACGAATCTGAGCATAGCATCCATTTCCAGTGTAATTGCGTAGCTTCTAATGCATCGGCATCGACACAGAAGTTATCACTCAAAGGTTTCTTGGCAAATTCTTCCACCTAAAACAGACAATATTTTCTTCTTTTTTTCTTTGTTACCTTATTTCATTTAGTATACGACTAAATTTTGTTAATTTTTTGCAGTGAAAAATATTAAAATAAAAGATATTTGTTTCAGTATTTTCCAACACCATGTACATATATATAATAAGTAATTATCAAAACAATCCGATAAAAAGAGGTTGGTGTATTTTGGCGCTCTTTCTGTTTGTAAACAGGAGTACAAAATAACTGTATATTTCGATATACGACTATATATGTTCATAAAACTGAATATTCTTGAAACTCCGGTTAGTAAAATTTGGCACTGGAAAATGTAACTACTTATATTCAATCATTTTATTATATCATAAAAATAAACAAATGCTTTTAGTGTTGGCAAGTTTGCCAGAAAATATGTAAAAGAAGCGAGAAGCGAACACCTCTAAATTTGCTTTTCAACAACAACTATGAATTACTTCAATATATGACATAAAATATTTATAAATATTTGAATATAATTGTATGCAACTTCAAAACAGGAAATTAACAAATATACGTGTTCTGATTTACAGATCTCTTGGCAAAACACTATGAAAAAAAAATTCCATTTTTTTCATAATTAAAAAATATAATAGAAGGAATTTGCAATAAAACTAACTGAAATCTAATCTGTAATGGTTAAGTATACACTGAAGTGACAAAAGTCATGGGATAACAACATGCAAATATACAGATGGCAGTAGTATCGCAGCGAAAAAGTATAAATGCGCAGTTCGTTTTCCAGAGCTTTCATTTGTGTTCAAGTTCATCATGTGAACAGTTTTTTTGTGATTTATGGCGGCACGACGAGAATTAACAGTCTTTGAACGTGGAATGTTAGTTGGAGCTAGACGTATTGGTCATTCCATTGCGGATATCGTTAGTGAATTCAACATTCCGAGATCCACAGTATCAAGAGTGTGCCGAGAGTATGAAATTTCAGGCATCCCATCCCATCATGGACAGCGCAGTGGGCGACCACCTGCACTTAACGACCGAGACCGCCAACATCTGTGTAGAATGGTCAATGTTAATAGACACGCAACGCTTCGTCAAATAACTGCAGGAATCAATGTGAGACGTACGAGGGACGTGTCCGATAGGACTGTGCGGCGAAATTTGTCTTCCTTGGGTTATGACAGCAGAAGACCGACGTGAGTGCCTTTACTGACAGCACGACATCGCCTGCAGCGACTCTCCTGGGCTCGTGAGCATATCGACTGGTCCCTAGACCAGTGGAAAACCGTGGCGTGGTCAGATGAGTCACGATTTCAGTTGTTATGAGCTGATGGTAGAGTTTGAGTGTGGCGCAGACCCCACGAAGCCATGGACCCAAACTGTCAGCAAGGCACTGTTCAAGCTGGTGGTGGCTGCATAATGGTGCGGGCTGTTTTTACATGGCATGGACTCGGTCCTCTGGTGCAACTGAACCGATCATTGATTGGAAATGGTTATGTTCAGCTGCTTGCAGATCACTTGCGATTGGTTTGAAGAACATTCCGGACAATTCCAGCGCATGATCTGGCCACCTAGATCGCCCGTTATGAATCCCATCGAGCATTTATGGGACATCATCGAAAGGTCCGTTCGTGCCCAAACTCCTACACCGTCCACACTTTCACAATTATGGGCGTCTATACAGACAGCAAGGCTCAATATTCCTGTAGAGGATTTCCAACGACTTGTGGACTCCATGACACGTCGAGTTGTTGCACTTCGCCGGGAAAAAGGAGGACCGACACGATATTAACAGTCATCCCATGACTTTTGTCACTTCAGTGTATATATAAATAGTTATAATAATCTCTAATTAGTATGAAATCGTTAAAAAGATTAATAGTTTCCTAATTGGCATAGATTTATAACATTATTTGTTTAAAATATTATTTCTTCATATTTAATCATATTAGATGAGTGAAAAAGTAGGGCAAATAATAAATGTAGTGTAGTATAAATTAAAAATAATCTGAATTATTAAATTTTAGTTCATTAATACAATTATTTTTAAATCAATACGTCTCTCCAACACTTCGTACGAAGTGCTAAATAGACGAAAATATGTTCTGATTTTCAGGTGAATCATATGATCTTAAGCTGTGGCTGATATTTTGGCGAAATGATTCCATTTTAAGGATGTTGACAATTGCTCTAGGTTTTATCTTTAAAACACCTTTTATCACTGTAAAAAAGCCGTTCAGGAACATTAGATAATCGCAGTAATTGAAAAAAATTACAGCATAAGATATTTAAAAGGTTCTAGTAAAAATTCAAGAAATTTATTTGTATAAGTAATTGGGAGGTGATTTTTTTAAATTTTACAAAAAGGATTATTTAGTTTGCCGATAAAAGAATTAAGATTTGAGTTTGATTTTACAATTTTAGAATATAACAATGTTAATATATTGCTTTGATGAGCCTGCTATATGAACAACAAAGCTTAAAGAAAGTACAATTTTAATTTGTAATCAAATTTCTGCAATACGGATAATTTTTTGAATATTTATTTACGCCTAATGTATTTAGGATTTAAAGTTAGTGATGTGAGTGGATTATAGTTTACTGAATTAGCCAAAAATATAAATAACTTAGAGAAAAATAAAAGTAATTTACCATTCTAGGTGAAATAGAGTTCCATATAAAAGTCTCTAAGTCTTGGATGAAAGCTGATGCCAATGATGGCAGTCCTCTCCTAGCCGTCGTATCTGGAAGAAACAGGTTGATTTGCATTTGCTATTTATGTGTGAGAAATCATTCCGAAAATATTAGTAGATAAATTGAATAAGAAGTAATTATATTAAGAAAGGAAAAGTAAAGAATTTTTTTTCTGAATTATTATTTTTTTAATATTTTCTCCTGTATGAAGTATTTAATGAGCAAATATAGTAATTGTTGAAAATTTTGAACTCGAGACTTTGATATATATCCATATTTAAGAACACTCGGAATTCGGAAAATATGCTTTGGGAATTCTATTTGTCTGATCATAAATGCAATAATTTAAAAACATTTTGACTTAGATAGATGGAATTTCGTAAATCGTCTTTATACCAAATTTGTAGATACCTATAAAGCTGTTAACGAAATTAATCTCCGGGAAGTTTGCTGTCTTAAAGTAACTTAACGCTACAAAAAAGATGAGTAAATAAAATTTGGGGAGTAGATTTATGTTTCAAGAGTATGAATTTGTAAGCTTCGAAGCAAATCGTTGAAGAAGTTGACCCTTTGTCGTTCAATAAAAATGTATAAACTCTATAAAAGAAAAACAAGATGATTTAAATATATGAAATTTCTTATGCTATTTTTTGACAACCTTTTTTTCAAATTTTGTTTTTAATCGATTGGAAAAAAGACATTTAAAATGCACTTTCCGATTTCTATTATTTGAGTATTAATATCGTCCTAGCGATTAATTTCCAAATATTGTGCGCTAATAGTTTCTTTTGTAATTATTGATTTCCTGTTGCATGCGATTTACAAGTACAATTTACTGAGCAAAAAATGTGCAAGAAATTTTTAAAAAGATCCCTCCAACTCATTTCATATAGAAATTGTAGTATATATATATATATATATATATATATATATATATATATATATATATAAAAATAAATATACTTGTTTTAAAATCATTTGCCATAAAGGCTACAGCTGGAATAAAACGAAGAAATTCTTTGGACGTAGAGGTCAGTAAATGGCCGAAACTTTCAGCACCAATGCCATTTACTACCTTATCCAGTTCCGTTAACCTATAAAAATACAACGTCAAAAAGTTAAAAATAACTAAAAATCAAAATAATATTTCTTATTATTGCAGTGAAAAGCTTAAAGTAAAATTATTTAATATATAGAAAGAAAATAACTCAGTCGAATTTTTAGAATTTCGTGATGTTATTTATAACATTTTAATATATAAGGGAAAAAATAACTCAGTTGAATTTTTAGAATTTCGTGATGCTATTTATCACATTTTTTATACGTATGACACATTTTTATTTCTACAAATGTTCTTCATATTTATCATAATTCTTAGAGGCGTTGTCTCATGTACAAAAAAATAATAATGAAACAGCAAAAAATTGAAATAGAAAATTTAATGCACAGGAATGCACCATTACAAATTCGTAACAATACCCATAGTAATTAGCTTTCTAACCACTGTAACTCTACTTTAAAATCCTGAGAATCAATATTTAACACATAAAGCATTTTCAAACTCTCTATATTTTTATTTATATTAGCAAAGAAGTTAATGGTGGTTCAAAGTCTTCTAATTTGAATGATTTGTCTTAATTTTCTATAGGAGAATAATCATATGTCTATTCATTGAACTTGCAAGAAGTTGGGGGAAAAATCTTCAAATAATAACAGCAGGAATAAATACATTTTCCTTGTTGTGTCTACCGTGGTTACCAAATTAAGGTTTTCTCTCTAGTCAAAGTTATGAGATAAAAGTTAAGCAAAATACAATAATGAATATTCCATATAAATGTGGCTGATAAGATAAACTGGTGCGCTGTTTTTTCTCTCTCCTGAAGAATGCGATATAAATTTTAAAAATAAATTATGTCTACAGATTTATATTTGTAAGCATTAATTCACTTTAATACATGCTTACGATTATATTTAAATCAAAATACGCAAGCTAAATTTTTTAATGCTTGGAATTAATTATTTTAAATCTAATTAGCAAAATAAGATTGATATTTTATTTACTTCTTTATTATAATTATTTTTATCGTAATATTTATGAATTTTGGTTTGCTAAAGTTTATTAGAAGAACATTCATAAAATTAATTTTGAACAGAAAAAAAAATGATAAAAAAGAAATTCATATCTTCTTTTTTAGTAAAACAGGATACTTATACTTACATGCTTCCGAAGTTAGTTAGATTCATCTGTCCAAAAATCGCATAATTATTTCTTACGTAATTTATCATTTCTTTAGTTCTAGAAAGTCCATTTAAGAAATTTTTTCTTTTGTTCTACAAAATAGATAATGTTTTGATTAAAAAAACATCATAAAATGAGAAATAAAAGAAACATGTTTATAAATTGGGATACATGATAATTTGTTTAAAAAACAGTTAGTAAGTAAATCATTTTTATATTTAGTTCAAGGTTTAAAAATTTCTTTATACAATACAAACCAAAATATTATCATTTTTATATAAATAAAAAATATTTATTATTCTTACATTACTTATTTTGCTGGATATTTCATGAGGAATTGTAGATAAGTAAGTGCCTGTCTTGTTTTTTGCTTCTCCAGACCATGGGCTATTAATATCTGTGAATAATAAAAAGAATAATAAATGAATGTTTATGTAATGCATAAATATTCTTTGATACAATGCAGTAGAATGTAGGGTTGCTTAACAAAATTTAAGAGCCTTGAACTAGAGTAGTTTATCGCTCATCAAAACCATTACTTAATGAAAGTATTTATAGAATAAAACAAATGGAAAATGAAATTTTAAAAAGTCCCTCGCACTTTATAAATTGTTATGCAACCTATAAGTCTTTAATATACTATTTTATGATGTAATTAAAGAATTAAATCTTAAGTTCTACTATAAATTGGATTCACATCCCTTAGGCTGCGAGTTCGAACCCACCAGACGAAGTGTATATGTGTGATGGACGTTAAATCTGTCGTGGTCACAAAGTCCTCCATGTAGAGAGTAATACCACTGGGGGCACTGGGTCAGAGGTGATCGTTCTCTGTTCCAGATCTAAATTATGATTTGTGAATGAATGAATGAAATGCATGAATGGAGTCTGCCCGTAAAAAGAGTTTGTGACGTGTGTGAGCTAGAATTCAGACTTCTTCCTTCAAGTGCTCAGGGGCCCATACTGCATCCATTCGTTCCGTTGTAAGGCGGAACACGAGAACAAAAACAATAAAGTAGGTGGGTACATTTACATTTTTTATCTTTATAACACAGATAACCTCTATTACACACTAAGTTTGGAGTTTCTCAGCTAATTGTCTCTGTATGAATATTTTTTAAACTTGTATTATATTAAAAAATATTCAAAATTACAAATCTGTCTTTGTTTATACAAATCCTAAATCATAATTATAGTTAATAAATTCTTTTTTTTTCTTTTTTCTTTCTATCTTTTTATCACAAAACTAAACTATAATTTAAAAGTATATTTTTTATTTGTGTTGATTTGATTGCACCTCTGGATAACAGTTCGATTAAACCGTATTATAATATAATTCTTGCTGAATTCATGTAATTCCAGAAAAATATATTTTACTAATCTAAATTAAAATAATCATTAGTTACAGAATATGATGAAGGATTTAAAGAAAAATAAATAGCACATTCTTGAATTACCTAAAAATCAATATTTCAAATAATGCAACTTTTTTAATAATTACAGTTGCTTGAAATATAAAATCTATTCTTCGAATCAGATAAATTTTTCCTTTACATAAATATTACCACCAAATATTAATGGATTATTTCATTACCTTGTAATCCCTGAATAGTGCATTCGATCGTAGAAATAACATCATCAATGGTTGCTTCGCTCATTGATGTCTTTTTGGAGGCAGTGAATCTTGTGGTGGAGCTGAAAAAAATCCATCATTATGAGTATATGTATAAGGGATTTAAATTACCTTCAAATTTGCCCCAAAATTAACAAAAGAGCGAGTAACATACGTTTATAATATATTTTAAAAATTTGTGGCTTGTAGACTTCAAAAGATATTAGGTGCATTAAGAATATATTTTTTTAAAATGAACAGCTTATGAAAGAAATAAAATTAAAAATACCAAGATAATTTATTTACTTATCATAAACAATTAACGCTTATTTTTCATATATGTCGATATGCTATATTAATGGACGATTTAAATAATTCCTTTTTGTGCATTATTTTTCAAGAAAGGGGGAGAGGCTACTCTATTCCTTTGCCATGCCATACATGAGCGCGATTGGCCTATAACATCCAAGCACATATTGTATTTGCTCCGATAAGGCATCACGTCCTTTTTTCTCCTGTAGGTTGAACAACAGATAGAAGAGTACCGCTACCGATATGAATGAATCCAAGCAGCACACTAATGATATTTCATGGGAACACGATTACATTATCTAATCATTATAACGAACCTTTAAAAACATAAATAACAGGATTTTAAACTACCAATTTTGGAGTTAAAAACAAAATTTTGCCAAATGATCTCTTATTATCATGTCAGAACATGATATTGTTTTTGGGGTGATGTTTTTGGCGTCAACAAAAATCCGTAGGCTGAAAATTGAAATTTTGTTATCTGCAAGAGCATCTAAAAGAATCAGCTTTTAATAACGCGTTGTCATTGCATTTACAAAAACTCTGATTAAAGAAAATAAGTGAATGGCTGCAGCAAATAAAACCTAGAAAAATGTCATGTTGAGCACGCGGTTATATGAAAAGAAATAAATAGGAAATGCGATTTTTTTTTAAAAAAAATAAGTGCAAGACAAAGTTTTTTGGATCGTTTGCAGTGCTAAAGTGACTCATTCAATGAAACAATTAAAATACACAATTAATTACTTGACCGTTCAAGAAATGATATTCTGACATGACACATTGAAATACGCATAGCAGATTTCATTTTAATCTTTATTATTTAATTATTATCTGAACGGCTGTAACATGTTTATTTTTAAATTATATATAAATTTCTTTGTTATTTTATAAAGTCATTAATTATTTATAAAGTTTTAATTAATAAATATGTATATTTGTAAATTGAAGTTATACTTATTATGTACAGATAAAAAAATATTTCTATATAAATAAACAGGTATATATTAATTGCTTTATTACAATAGAATAATTTAGAGATAAAATTAATATAATTAGAACAAAGTAATTAAGAGATAAAATATAATCAAATTAATATAATAAAAATACAAAACTAACATAATAAGAAAAATTAGGTGCTTTTCCGTTAGCCTGGCGGTTGAGAAAAATCACCAAAGAAATTTTGCGGAATTCGACATTTGGCGATTTTTAACTTTAAAATCACTGTAAGAAACTTAGCGGAATTCTACAGTATTTGGCTATTTTTCGCTGCCGTCTGGCTATCTAAAATTTACTGAAAATTAATTAAATAATAAAATTGATGTGATTGAAATTAAAATGCGTATCAGAAACGTATTTTTCGATGGATAAAAAAATAACCTTAAAAGAAAAATATACTATAGTTTCACTTACTTTTTATTCGTTTCGTTTTGCCATTTTGCAATGTTATGACGAATTTCAGAGTATTTATCGAAATTCATTAAATTTTTCATTTTGCTGACTGATGAACGCCATTTCTCAACGTTCATTTCATCAGATGACATCGGCACCTATAAAGGTTAATGCGCATTAAAATATTGCATGAATATTTATAATTTCGTTGAAATTTTGTATAAATAAAACAAAAATTAGTATCGAATAACTTTTGAATCCTTACCCTTTCCGAAACTCTAGAAATTTTGCAAGCGTATCGTTGCAGAGCTGGGACGTCATTCCAATCAGAGGAATTTAATAATGTTTGGAATTCCTTAGCATTACAGAAATTCACATTTTGATTTTTCTAGAATAAAAAAATATGCATATACAAGTCAAATTTCAGTTAAAAATTATCGTGTAAAAACGTGTTTCAGGTGAAAAAAAAATCTCACACTAACAGGTGAAATTTTGCTCATGCGATATGTGCTTATTAAGCTTCTACTTTTTAATTTTATCAATTAAGAACCTTGGATTTATTATAGTTAGTGGGACATCAATTCATAATTTAGGATCATTTGTGAGGTAACGTTTAGTTTGTAGCATTAACTTAACCTCCAAGCCTACATTTATTTGTCTCACACATCCTATGAAATATTAAATTTTTATCATTTAAATATGCAGTTTGTATAAGTATTATTTAATGAAAAAAGAATTTTAAGCAAATTTCACTTGCAATGTTTCAATATCTCAAGTGTCTTCAATGTTACTAAAGGTATTGGAGTAACAATGAAGGCTCAAATAAAATGTGCTGTCATATTGACAGATTAAATAAGTTCGATGGTGAAGTTGTTAAGGCGAATAATTTTCAATAAATTAAACATCAGAAAGTAAAAAATGAATACATAATCGATGAATTTTTTCAGTTTAAGCTTTGGACTTCAATTGTCATTTATAACAACTTCGTTAAAATATCGTAAGAATCTTGATTCAAGAAGCTTCCATCCTTTTTTTCTAATTTTTTTCATAATTGCTCACATAATAATAAAAGAAATAGCATTTAATTCCAAGTAGAGCATTTTGAGTTAATTATTTTAATTTTGATAAGAAGTTGATTTATAGATTAAGCTTATTCGTCAACATATTTTAAAAACTTTACAGAATTTGAAAAATGAATTACAACGTTTAATTTGCCTTTTCAAGATTTCCACAATAAACCAGCATAAAAAATAATGAATATAATCCTTTTTGTTTTAGACAACTTAAGTACAACTTTTGTACGTTTGAAAACTATATTATTAAATATAATCAGCACATTTGTTAATAGCAAAAGTAGCTGGTCAACACAAAAATAAGAAGTTCTATGAAAAAGTTTCTTAAAAGAATATAATTTTAAAACGCTGCTTTACTTTTGAGTAATCAATATTTTTTATTGGAATTATCTGAATTATATTTGAAAAATAATTATCTTTCATCTATGTAACTTAATTTCATGAGCTGATTTCTAAAAAAAGAAAACGAATTAAGAAAGAAACTTCAAAAAAGAAAAAAAAACCTTTAAAAAAACGGGAGAAAAAAAAACTTAGGGAGTGAAATTTACTTTGAGTATCAGAGAATAAATGTCAGAACGCTACACCTGAGCTGCAAAAATGTTTGCCTAACCACAGCTAGTGGGTTAAAGGAAGAAAAAAAGGACTTTTCTTTGTCTGTAAAGTTGCTTAGTAAAAACATATTTATATTTTCAAGATCGAACTGACTTACAGCCTCAGGTTTCAGTATTTCTAATTTGCTGATTCACTTTCGGCGTTTCTTTTTCATTATTATTATTATTATTCATCTTTATTTTCGTTCTTCATCTAACTCTCAGTGTGAAAGAAAGAAATAATAAAAATTAAGATCTAAAGATCGTTTTAAAATCATATCAGAGGATCTGTAGTTCTATGGGATGAGCCACCAATACTCATGTAAAGTAACAGCTTTCATTTTAATTCAAAGTAAAAATATCTACTTTACCTTTTTCAATACATTCTTTATCCTACCAACTCCTTAGTTCTAATAATTATTTTACTTGTTAACATATTTTTCATAATAAATTATGCATTATTATTATTTATTTGTGAATATATGAAAAATATGTAAAATTGTTTTTCACATATTTTTGTTGATGCCACCAACTGTTTACACCCAAAAAAAATAATAATGACACTCAAGACGAAAAGAAAATCTAAGATTATTTTCAGATAGATAAATGTTTTAATTAATTTAAATATTTTAAAATAATTAACTTATTTGTTGTCATAAAACGTTTTCACTTACTGATTTTGTTTCCTCGGCAATGTTGAGAAACGCTGCCCCTAAAATGTCACTAAAAGTATCGAGAAATTTCGAAGAATCGTCTCTTTTTAATGATTTTTCAATTTCAGGAACTATACCTGAAATAAAAGAAAAATTAGCGATATCAGTTTAGAGTAGTTTGATACTGTTTGATATTTATTACATTTAACAATTTAAAAGTAGTTGATAAGGTTTGTTAAAAATATGCCAGTAACTTATTTGGTTGGCCCATGGTTTTTATCAAATTTTTTTATTTGATTAATTTGACTTGTTTACAAACAGTCACTTGAACTTATAACACATCAATACTTCGATTTAACCAATCCCCTAAATCCAATAAGCTTCGATGTGAGGAGTGAAGTTCAAGTTAGCTCTGATATCTAATATCTCTGTCATCTATCTTAGTCTGATATCTAATATCTATGTCATCTATCTTAGTCTGATATCTAATATCTTTGCCATATATCTTAGTCTGATATTTAATATCTTTGTCATATATCATAGTCTCATATCTAATATCTTTGTCATATACCTTAGTCTGATATCTAATATCTTTGTCTTATACCTTAGTCTGATATCTAATATCTTTGTCATATATCATAGTCTGATATCTAATATCTTTGTCATATATCTTAGACTGATATTTAATATCTTTGTCATATATTTCAGACTGATATCTAATATCTTTGTCATATATCTTAGTATGATATCTAATATCTTTGTCATCTATCTTAGTATGATGTCTAATATCTTAGCAGATATATCTAATATATTTGTCTTTTATTTAGCATTTTTTCAAGTAATGCTCTTGTTTCCTTAGTAAATCTTAATTTATTTAAGGTATTAATTTTTAGAAAAAGAGGCTCGCATTTCGGATTTAAACAAGAAAAAAAATTATTAAACAAAGTATTAATGATCAAACAGTTTTATTAATCTAAACTCAATAACATTCTCATTTTCTTCCTATTCCAGTTTTAAAAAAAGTTTTAACCATTTGAAATCAAAGCAATTATTTTAAGTACTTACCGTCAGCAACATCCACAAAAAAAGCAAAATATTTCAGCGCATTCTCAGCTTGAATCGAAGCATTTCTCGGTAAAAATTTCAGCATATCCATTCCAATATCAGCTAAACTCAAAATTGTTTCACTGCAATATGTAAATACAAAAATTAAAGCGTTGTTATTTAGTTAATTGAAATTATTTTAAGTGAAAATAGATTTAATAAAGTGTCGACTTACAAAGTATTTGCGGCATTGCGTTGAAAAGTGAATCTCTCTTTGTTGGCAAAATCTTCTGAAGTGACAACTGCACTCTATAAGAATAGCATTATTAAAAACTAAAATTAAATTTGAGCACAAAGAAATTAAAATGTTACGTCTTTTTTAAAAAAAATATCTTATTAATTGTCTTATTGGTTTGAAATATTTTTCACTTTTTAATTTCTGATCCATCATTATAAAAATGATAAATCTTAAAGACGATTTTTCTGAAATTTGTCAGAATTAATTTTAAAAAATTAGTTATTCATTAATATATGATAAAGTTCTGAAAAAAATTAAAATAGTGTGTTGTTATCAAGAATGCGCGAATTTAAAAAGTTTTAATCGTATAGTATATGAGAAAGTGAGTAAAAAATTGATTGTAATCCTCTTAACAAGCATTAAACATGTTCAATAAAGTTATTAAAAAAGAAACATACGTTATATGTATGCATAATTATTCTTCTGAAAGTTAAATAAGCATCTAAAATTTGTGTTTTTGATTCACTAATTTTTTAAAGGGGGAATATAGTCCTTAATTAAAAAAACTACTATCGAATCATAATTAAAAAATATTTTTAACATCGATATGTTATCATTTGTAAACAATAGAAACATTCTATGTAGGCAAATTTGATGTTGATTTTTGTGCATGCGTTATCTTGCAGACAAAATCCAGAGAGTTTCTGGATTTTTTTTCTAAATTTCATTTAGAGAAGGAACTTTTCGTGGAAATATTTTCCCTTGACAACGTAGCTGCATCTAACTTACGAAAGTGAATAGAATAATAAATAGTCCGTTTATAATAGTGAATCAAGATTTATATATAACAAAACAGATACATGCAGTTATTCAAAGAAAAAAAAGTTCCTAATTTTTATTAGAATTAATCAAAAATGGTATTAAAAATTATTTTATGAAGTGAATGTTATTCTAAATAGCATTTATCCTCAAAGTTTCTCATATAATATTCCTATAGAAAAACAAAAATATTATCTTCATATTATGTCGAAATGTGGGGCATACCGATATTATTTGAAATAAATAGATTTCATAATAATAAATTTTCATAAAAATTTTATAAATTAAATTTTTATAATAATAAATAATAAATTTTTAAATACATTTTTAATAAAATATAATTTTTATAATTTTTATAAATTTTTTATGATAATAAATTATAAATTTTTAACAAAATATAATTTGTATGATTTTTTTTATTATAATACATTATAATTTTTTAAGCCGGGGATTCTGTCACAGAGGTAGCGCATCTTCCTCGTGTTCTGGGAGTCCCAGATTCTGGCATGATTGTTCTTCTGTGTGTTATCTGTGAGATATGTGACTGTGCCCCCCCCCGTAAAAAAGGGCTGTGCAAGCAAATGTGGTGAGTATGTAGCTAAGTTGTACTCTTGGCCCTGGTTGGCGCTACTTCAAAAAAAGAGACGCTCCTTTTGGCTTAAATCTGTTGCTGTATCAGCAGGGGGCTTGACCATTATAAGTGCCATAAGTAATAACAACAAAATAGTTTTTTAAACCCATAAATTTTTATGTAATTATTACTGTTCACCGATTAGATGATAAAAGTATAAATAATTCAGGTAATAACAGTTGCCAAGTTGTATCAGCTGATGGTTTTTATTAACATTTCATTCCCGAGTAAAAAATCTTTGAGAATCATTGCAATAAAAATTACTAATTTACCCTTTATTGGCATTGTAATCACGTCTTTGCATTAGAACAGTAATTAAATGACCTCAGATTTTTCGTTGTATTTTTAATGTATTAATTCATTTATCCTAAGTTTTATGCATTATTACTCACCTCCTTTTTAGAGATAGATGATGTTTTATCTTCTTCCGCATCGATTCTTCTGGGGTCTGAAAAATAACAATATGCTCCAGTTTTATATAAAAAAAAAATTATGAAATGCAAAGTAAAGGGTGATGTCAACTTTCTAAAAATTTTAAATTATGAAAAATGAATGGTTTTTTTAACTACAGAAATGCATACTTGTGAAGTTCCCTTTCATGGTGGGTAACTTCACATCCTTCAACACCTGAATCAGCATGGCCCATTCACTTTCTCGGTACAAAGGCTCCAGATCTTCAATCAAATGGCGAATCCTGTCAAAGAAAAATAGCCTTAAAATTTTTACAACTTTTGACATGGCATTATGAGCAAGAGAAACAGTCCCTGAAAAACTCTAAAGCAATAAAAAAAAGTTTATAAATATATTTTTAAATAATGTAAAATCCATTTTCTGCAATAATATTTTTAGAAGTTAGTATTTAAAGAAAAACATCAAAATTCAGTTCAATTTTCATTAAATTAAAATTCTTATTAAAATGTCAAAATGCTTAATTAATAAAATGCCAAATTTGATAGTTATAAGTCTAACAATCTGGTCGATATGCTAACATGTACGTACAGACACAGATAATTTCTTCTAAATTTTAAGCAACTGATTTGTTGGGGTTTAAAAAATTTGAATTCCATTAGGTCCATGTTGAACAATTAATCTAATATATGCTTTACTCGTTCTTGGATGATTCATCTGCTCTTAAAATTTGTAAGTGACCTTCAAGAGTGTCCTGCTTCCTATGTTTTTTACACTCTTTTTCGTATATACCAAAGATATTTCGATTCACATTAACGTCAGTTGAAAATGAAAACCGCTCAAATTATAGCCATTTTAAAGAAATACGTCATGAGTTTTAAAAATAAGTATGTTTAAGATGTTTAACATGCTATTCGTGTATATTTAAGCATGTTATTATGTCAAATCTTTAAACGAAAACCAAAAGCTTAAGAATTTTTTTAAATTATCACAAAAAAGAACATCTCTCGATTGGAAATGGTTTCTTTATGCAAATTTTTAACTATGTTTTGAACCGGTCTGCTTCCCATTCGTGTCTACTTCAGTCAACTACTAAGAATCACGATGATTCTGCATCTGAGAAATGAAAGGGTGTTATTATTTTGAACCAATTTTAATAAATGCCATTCGTTAAAAATCCATCCAACACAACGTCGGTAATGATATAAAGAGGATTTGAAGCAAAATAATGTTTATAGACTAGATACTATCTGTAAATTAAGTGACACAGGATGCGGTAGTTCTGAGAAGCGATGCGTGAAAGTTTAAACCAGCAATAAGGGTCACTTAAAAACTTTTTTGCATTCCTTCTAAAAAAGGTGATACCCCCTCCTCAAAAAATTGTGGATCCTGGACAAAGGAATGAATATTATGAGCGTTCAGTTTTCAGAGAGTCCCGTGCATGAAAGTTGACTGTTTAATAATTATAACACAAAAGATTAAAATGAAATCTGCTATGCATATTTCAATGCATCATGTAAGAACATCATTTCTTGAACGGCCAAGCACCCCGTGCTCGTGCAAGTTAAATTATTTTTTCATTCATTTCAATGGTTTCACTGAATGAGTCAATTTAGTATTGCAAACGATCCAAAAAAAACTTTGTCTCGCCTTTATTGTTTAAAAAAATATCCCATTTCCTATTTATTTAATTTCATATAATTACGCGCTCAAAATAACATTTTCCTAGGTTTTATTTGCTGTAGTCATTAACTTATTTTTTTATTACAACTTATGTTAATGCGATGGCAGCACGTTTTTGAAAGTTGAATTTTTTAGATACTCGTGCAGATAATAAAATTTTAATTTTTCGCCTACGTATTTTTGTTGACGCCTAAGACCTCACTCTCGAATCAACGTCATGTTCCAACATGATAAAAAAATCGATACGGATATGTTATTAATCACATGCCATTGGAGATAATTTCGTATGAACGAGTTTATTAATGTGCGTCTTTAGCGGTTAATCATCGATATGCGTTATTCCCAACGAATTAAAGCCAAAATTTGACATAAACTACAGTTGCAGTTATAGGTTTACATATTAAATTTTGTTGATTTAAGTCCTTGTGTTTTTTAGTTATACTATTTATAAGCATACAAAAGTACAGACTGACAGACGGTCAAACACTTGATAGATTTCATTCCGAATAAGCTGTTAGAGGCTTAATCTATGTAGCAAACTGTATCTATCTAGATGTTTATGTTTTCTAGTTATAGACAGTGATAGAGAGGCATCATTTAAAAAAAATGTGTTTTGTGGACTCAAGGAAGTCTGAAATGGGGAAAATAGTCAAAATCTAGAGCCCTAATTTTTTAATGATTATAATATTATATTTTTAACGATTATAATATATAAGAACTTATCACTATAAAATGTTATTATGACAGATAGACCGATGGACAAGGGGTAGGATGGATATGATACTTAAGATGTTTGATATAAAAAAAGCCACGAAATGAAGGCAATGGTTTATGTAGTCAAGCTAGATCCTGCGTAGATAAATAAATGAAATCAAAAGCATTACCATGCTCTGGTGCTTCGGACTGTATGTCTTAAATTGTTTTCCTCTTCTCATTATTCACTTATAACAGCTATACCATTGGAAATGGAAATAAGAGCCCGAGGTTTATATTTTAGGTTATCAAAAATTTTCATCACTTCTTAGAAACATGATTTTTTTCAGACGTCTAAAGGAAGAATGGGTAAACATTGTTTAGGTCATAAACGACGAAACTCAATTTTTCATGTTTTTGCATAATTAATGACCGGATTCACGCATTTGTCCATTCCTGAGATAACTCTGAATGAATTTCAATTCACTTCCCAGCAAGGCTGAAGTAACTCAACAGGTGCCCTGTCGTTGCATGCTGAGAAGTCTTCATCTAAGGTTCAGTGAACTTCCTTCAAATGAAACTAATGTTTGACGGAAAGATTGGCAAAATATTCCTTGTAGAGCACCTGCCAATGAATTCTATATTTCTCCTCCCCCCAAAAGCATCAATTTGCATGCGTGGTGTTGATGACTATAATTAAAGTGATAATAATCTGTGTAAACTGATGATATCTGTTGCAGTTTGCATATAAATTGTATAACTTGTCTCAAGCTGCGAAGTTGTCTTATATCGGAGTTTAACCATAAATTAAGTCATCTCTGGGTTTCAAAACATGACTTTATCTAATAAAAAGTATTTAACAGAAAATTAAATTTGAAGAGAATTTAGAATCTGTGTTCATGGGTCAATCTATTAATAAAAAATTGAATCGGTTAATTCAGTATGGTGTAAATTGCGTTTTAAATGTTTTTATTCTGGAACTAAAATATATTCATCATAGTATTTCATCGAAAAATATTTAATAAAAGGTTCGGATTGAACGGAATTAAATTTATATGCCGTTTACAAGTTTAAACTTTTTGAAAGGTCTTAAACAACTGCAGCTTTAACTCATCCAGAAACAGCTTTATTGTTTAAAATTTGAGAATATAATTTATTGATGAAATATAACTTGTGAGTTCATTTAGCCGTCTTTAATCTGTGAATCTACTAATTTAAAGGTAGAAATCGATAATTTTTGTTGAGCGCGCTGAAACGCTTTGGAAAGTTTCGATTTCCTCGCTGTGACACCCCTATTTTTTCCTTTAATTTTTATAATTTTATTTATTTTATTATAATTTCATAGATTGCCTTACTTTTGAAGAAAATTTATTAATACCCAATGATCTGGGTTGAAAAAAATATGCTTCCTAAATGATAATATTAATAATTTTGCATGTAATCAAAATTCAAATAATATCGCTGTTTTACCAGAATTTATTGCTGCCCAAGAAGATTATACTTCTTTTTCCTTAACCTACCAAAAATTTTAATTCATCTTAAGTCACTGAAATAGTTTCATTTGTGCATATTTGCATTTAAAATCAAATTTGCAGAGAAATCTTTTAAATCTTTTATGGTTTTCCTTTGCATTTGACCATGTTTACCGATTTAAACCTTATAATCTTTCGTGGGATTTGTAATATCATCTTCTTGAAATTCGCATACAAATAATCTTTTTCTTGAATTGAATTCTATTCAGCTTATTCTCAAAAGTCACATGTGAAAAGTTTATGGATGTATATTTCTAAATATCATCCATTCCTAAATTTTGAATACTAATGACTAAATTCATTTTTTTTAATTAAAAGAAGGAATTTTTGTTTATTTTTTTAGGTTTCATGATAAATTACTGAAATATGGAAATCGTCGCCAAATGACAACTCGGGGTCAACGATCTTGGCGAAATTAGAAAATTGCTCAATGCAACTATCTCAGTGAAATATATTATTTCACTTAGAACTTATCACAATAGGGCCAGGATATCTAGAGAGTTAGGCTTTAGGTTGCGAGTTTGAACCTCGCTGACTGAAGATTTCTTGTGTGTATGGCGGCTGGCACTCGTTAACTCTGTCGAGGTCGCAAAGTCCTCCATGCCGAGAGTAATACCACGGGGTTACAGGTCAGAGGTTATCGTTCTCTGCTCCAGATTTAAATTATGGCCTGTGGATGAATGAAAGTTATATACGAATGAAGTCCGTCCGTAAAAAGAGTTTATGAGCTAGTAGTCATACTTCGACCCTCCGGTGCTCAGGGGTCCATACACTCAGAAGCTACTGCACCCCCCCATACATACACACAATTGTAAAGTTGAACGCTACAACAACAACTTATCACAAGATCTGGGCGATTTTGGCATAATTGAAAATTGTAAGTAAACCCATTGTTTTGGTGTTCTCGTCATAATCATCTGAAAATCCGCAAGTAAAATCGGAAATGCAATCATCTAGACCTTTATACATAATTGGCGAAATTTGAAAATCATCAACATACAAGGGGAAGCAATTATTTCGGTGGAATGCAATAATAGACCAAGGAGATCTTGGCGTATATACAATCGCCAAGTGAATTCATTAGCGTACCTGGTATAATCTGAAAATTTCCGAGTAAACTTGGAAAAAACTGTAAAATAAACAAGTATTAAAACAGATTATAGCTAAGTCTACTCTTGGCCCTGGATGGCGTTACTTGTAGAACAAAGAGACACTGATTGTATCAGCGGTGGCTTGTCCAAGGCAAGTGCCATCAGTCACAACACAACAACAACATTAACACAGATTTATTTATACATATAAGAAAAAGAAAGCACACCATTAAAGGTACTTACACTTTAGTGTCGATTTGATCAAATCTCACTTCATCGAGGACCATGACTACCATTTTTAAGACATCTTCGTGGAAAATATTCGATGATTGGAGATTAGCCAGCAAAACCCCAATATTCCCTAGAATTTCACCAATGTCTAAACGTCCGAGTTCGGACATAGCTAATCCCATCTAAAAAATGAAAAGCTGTCATTATACTAACGAATGCGAATTGAAAAATCTTTTAATATAATTTCACCGTCATTCTTCATTTTTAATCATTTATAAAGAAGCATTAAATCAAAGTATACCGACTTCCTGAGGTAGCGCGTCTTCCTCATGATCAGGGCGTCTCGGATTCGAGTCCAGAACAGGGCCTGTTTGTTCTTCTGTATGCTATCTGTGAGATATATGAATATTCCCCCCTGTAAAAATTGACCATACAAGCGAATGTGGTGAGCGTGTAGCTAAGTCGTACTCCTGGTCCTAGTTGGCGCTACTTCAAAAAAAAAGACGTTCATTCGGCTTAAAATCATTGACGACCGTCAGCGGGCTTGTTCATGGCAAGTGCCATTAATAACAACAGATAAAAATATTCATTTTTCTTTTTTTTTTTAATTTTGAAATGGTGTTTAATTAAACAGTTCTCACCATTAAGTCTTTTTTCTTTTCTTTTCAAAATTATCTTATTCGATAAATAGTTTCGTCCAATAAAAATTCTTAAATTTTTTTGCGACTAAAAATATCATTTAGCATTTTTAAATCAGTAAGAAATACAAATAGTTCTTATAAATATTACACCAGTCATAATAATGTCCCTAAAAATATGTTTTTAATTTTATTCTTGAAAGTTCTAATTTTAATGTTGAAATTCTTTATTTAATTTCTAAATAAATAAAAAAACGTCAATTCCTTTAGTCCTCTCCAAAGTCCTACCTGTTAGAAAATACTACCAAAAAAAGAAGAATATATTTATAGGCTTTCTATCGCATTCTTTTCTTTACATTATAAATTATAATCTTAAAATGGCTCGGAAAAAAAGTTAATTTTCAGGCTTGAATCTCTAGCAACTATTTGCCAGCTATAATTTTTTCCTTAATAATCTAATGATCTTTTATTTACCGAAAGTACAAGAAAACTAGTATACCGTTTGTACTATATTCTTGACATCCAGTTGGCTTTTGAGTCGGCGAAAGAAGTCCTTTCGCGAAATCTCATCCATACTGCAAAGGCGAAATCGAATTTTATCGAATATATTGGAAGGGTCTTCCATCAAATCTTGAAAGGTATCACAGAAATTGCTTTGGCTTGTGATTTCTAAAATCTGAAAGACAAAGACATGAAATTAATTTAAAACTTTCGCATGATTGAAACATTCAGAACTAAATTTAGAAATTAATAAGAAAATGGAATGAAATAAAAATTTAAACTTTTATCAAATTATGCATTTTATTCGGGATTTTCGTATTGTCTGAGGGGTTACAAATTTAATCAATATAAACAATAGTTGTAGAAGTGGTTTCCCCGAAACTTTCTCGAACACTGTTCAATAAAGCTGTTATCCTTTTTTCAGCGAATAAAATTGGAGATTTTGGATAAGATTGCGAATGCCGTGCGCAGCTTCGACTAGCTATAGTTAAGAAATATGGATTTTGACGTAAATTCAACATTAATACTAAAAATATTGTCCGAATATATATTTTGGAAGCCTTTTTTCCGATCTGTTAAGACCAATTTGAAACGGAGTTACAGCTGTAGTCACAAGATCACATACCAAATTTCTTCGATTTAAATCAAGACGTTTACACCCATGCGATCACAGACAGTCAGCTTCTTGACAGATTTGATTCGAACTTTAGTTAGAATCTACACTTTAAACATTAAACATGTACATCAAATTTTATCTCCCTGTCTCTTTAAGTTTCGTATGTTAAGTTCACCTATTTTCGAATAGATTTTAATAAAACATGTAATATATAATGAATTATTATTATTTATTTAAATATAGACTATATAAATAAAAATTAATCGTGTTGCTAAGCGCAAAACTCGAGAACGGCTAGACCAATTCGGCCAATTTTTTTAAAAATATTTACATTAAGACACGAGAAAAACTTTTGACAAAGAGAAAAAACAGAAAAATTGCAAAGAAAATAGTAAAAATGACTTTTCTTACTTTTGAGCCAAAAATCTTTATTTCCCAACCATCATAAGATAAGGCATGACATGTTTTCGCACGATTATTTAAAATGATTCTGTTTATTTTCTTAGTGTTTACTGCATTTAAAATTAAACGTTGTTAATTAATCGATCTTTTGGTTTCATTCTGAAGTATTTATGAATTAAAATAAAAAAAGAATAAAGGAAATTAAACATTTCTAATTTGAATTGCGTTACCCCAACTGTTGTAGACAATTCACACATTTGCGTTACCCCAATTGGCATTTAAAATTCACGCTTGTGCAGTATGTTGTAATTGTTGACAACTGTGTTTTCCTTTTAATTAAAAGTTTTTAATTAAAATTATGTGTATAATACTGTTGTAGCTATCTTAATCTCAATCGATAAATAAAACAGACTTGACTTGATTTTAAAGAAATACGGACTTTACTTACTGTTTTGCTTTATTTAAGGTACGCACTGTAAATAAATTGTTTTTAAGTTAGTCGTGTGCTTTTCCATGCGTACGAAGTCGTGTGTAAAAGCCGATATATTAAATAAAAATTATTTTGAACAAATTTTTGTAAATATAATTTTTTTGTTCCCATATTTTTAAATAAATGTTTAAAAATGAATTGTTATTGCAAATTACCTCTTTTTATTGACATATTTGGCTCTAAATTTACCAATTATTTGCAAATTTACTAAATGTCTGTGTATAGTTCATATACCAAATTTCATATATTAAAAAAGGTCATTCCATTCAAAACACGACATTTCCGAATTTAAAGAAATAAAAAATGTCAAATTCCTCACTCTCATCTATACTTTAATTATTATAATAATTTCTCTAAATACTTCTTATATTAGAAAATAACAATCTAAGCATATTTGTCTCCGTCATTTGCAGATAATTATAAACACATTAATGACATAAAATGTGTTATATAATTCTGGCAGAGGGAGCAGTAGGATCTTTCGTTCAGACAAAAACTTTAATCCCTTTTTTACAATAGTCATTAATGAGTGAAAGTTAATGCACTCTGATGTAATTTAACTTGACACAAGTTGAATCATTTATCTTTTGTGACAGTTTAGAATTGTTTTTCATGAATTTAGCACTTAGAACTGGTAACACAATATATTCCTCATGCAGAACCACTTACTAAGCGATTTTTTTTTAATTTAAAAGGCATTCTTAATTTTTTCATCGTTTTTTCAACATCCTCTCCCAGCTTTGCTTATCAAGTGACAACAAATTCGTTCACGTATCCTTTTTCAAGACTCTTCACACGTTTTCTTCAATGTGAATTATGAAAAATGGAATTTTTAAAATTGTTTCCCACTAACTTTTTTGATATATTAGAGGTTTAATTTTTGTTATAATTATGTGTCTCTTTATGCTTAAACATTTTTAAATTTTTAAATATCCCGCATAAATATCGCATACACCTCACAATGATTTAGTGAAAAGTCTTTACTGCTTATAATTATGAAGTATATTAAAGAGCAAAATAAAATAGAAGATTAAGAAAAAAAAACGAGACTTTATTAGTGCATTAGAACACAGTTTTGCATATTTTTTTTTGTAAATGGCTTTTATAAATACTGTTAACATATGAGGTTGCGGGAAAAGAAATCCTTTAATATTTTACAGCCATCTACCGAGAAAATACTAGATTTCTTTTTCCATTATTTTCAAAAACTCCATATGGAAAGAAAATAATAAGATATTGAAAATAATAGAAAGAAAATAATGGAATGAAATTCATTATTTTCTCGGTAGATGTCTGTAAAATAATAATGGATTTCTTTTTTCCCAACCTAATATTAACAATGACAAAAAAAGGTATGACAAATCTATTTAAAAATACTGTAAAAAGTTACTGTATAAAGTTCAAAGCTTAGTTTTTAAATTGTAATCATTAATAAAATTTTTGATGCATATTTTTTCAGGAAGAGTATGTTCAGTCTATATAGTCTATGCTATCACTATACAGCACAATATACTTTTACAATAATATAGGTTATTTAATGCTTCTTTAAATTGGCTTGCACTTCCTTTAATATTTGATATGTCCCAAGCGTGACTAATATCGTGCGCATTAATCAATAAACTCAACTTATTTTTGGTGTGATATCTGATTCAAGTTTAGTGCGAGTGATAACGATGCATTTCTTCAATTGCGTTGAACCAATACAGGGACAGACATTAGCGCTTCGTGTTAAGGAAGGAGATGACGATATTGACCAAATAAATCAAGGCAATCTCAAAATACAATGAGTTACAGAAAATATACCAGTTATTTCCAGAAAAAAAAGTTTTAAAACATATCTAAATGACTTCAAAATGAATTTAAATCATATTGATTCTGATATATGTACTCTGGTGCTCTAAAGATATATAAACTGTAAATAACTATTACCTAAATAGCATATAACATATGTCAAAGTTTTATAATTCATCTAAATGTAAAATCAGGGTTTCTGGAAATGCCCTTAATGCTGAGAGTTATTGTTAAGTAATTGCTGAAAGCATAAAGTCGTGCATCTGTCAGCATTATTAATCATTTTAATTGGCATTTGAGAACATTCTCTTTTAATCAACTCACACGATGACTGAAATGATCTTTCTATTATAAGTCTTATGTCTCAGATAACCACAAGAATAAATTAACTAGTAGTAAGATTTGGTGAGTGTGGTTAGAAATAATTTCCCTTCTTCTTCCTTAACATGTTTCACCAGAATTCCATTAGGAGAATTAATTTATTTATAACTCACATTAATTTATTCATTAATTTTGGTGAAAATTAATGTATTAATCATTAAAGTAATGGCAAGTTTTGGTATTTGATAGTATTTCTTTGCGATGATTGCTTTCATTTCATCAGTAGTACGTGAACTACAAATATAAATTTTCAAAAAAAATCTGTTGGGTTGAGATCATGGATGATATAATATCACTTCATCCTAAATAGAAACGTTTTAAGTACTTTGTAACGAAAGACGGTGAGCATTTCAAATCATCTTGTTTTAATTTAGTTTTATATTTTAATATATATTTAGCCAATTAATGATTTATTTTTAGAATAATCATTTTTACTTCTCGTTAGTTTTATCTACATTACTCCAGAAAATGTAGCTAGAATATATGCTTTTATAAAAAATTAAAGAAGAAAATTTTTAAAAGCGGTGTTTCTTAATATTCTATTCTATTCTATTCTTAATATTCTATTCTTGATATTCTTGTTCTATTCTTAATATTATATTCTTGATATTCTTGTTCTATTCTTAATATTATATTCTTGATATTCTTATTCTATTCTTAATATTATATTCTTGATAATCTTATTCTATTCTTAATATTCTTATATTCTATTCTATTCTATTCTTAATATTCTTATATTCTATTCTATTCTTAATATTCTTATATTCTATTCTTAATATTCTAACTATATGAATATAATAATCCACATAAACATCTCACAAACTATACTTTGATGCCATGTTAATATTATCTCAATATTTTATCATTCATTGGATTTATATATTTATAAATTAATTTATTTGGTAATTAATAAAATAAAGTCTTTTAATAAATTTGTATATGTCCCATCTCATCTTAGGTCCCACTGCCCTAAGCCTTCTAATAATTAGAAATCCATCATTAAACACCCTTACGTATTAGTAATAATCATTATACTAATTGGAAGTATCACATTTTTTTTATGGTTTATGGTTAGTTATTTCAGAGATAATTATTCCAATAAAGAAAAAATAAACTAATTCTATCTATCTATCTATCTATCTATCTATCTATCTATCTATCTATCTATCTATCTATCTATCTATCTATCTATCTATCTATCTATCTATCTATCTATCTATCTATCTATCTATCT
>JAOUZG010037989.1:1121565-1140587 GCA_026289955.1 Argiope argentata | reverse complement strand
TCTATCTATCTATCTATCTATCTATCTATCTATCTATCTATCTATCTGTCTGTCTGTATATCTATATCTATATCTATATATAGCTTTCTAACTGAATATTCCAAATTCTTGTTACATAGATGAAATATAATCGTAAATCTACAAAAAATTTTTTAAATATTTCTTCACTTTGTAGCATCTGGAAATGAACTTACACTTCAATCGCTTTAGACCATACCTAATAAGTTTAAAGTGTTATTCGAATTTCTAGAAAAAAGGAAGGGGAGGAACGAATTCTAAGGAAAAAAAAAAGAACGAAATAATCCGAAAACTTCTCTTTCCTGAGGCACAGAACCTTGCACTTGACGCTCTTAAGAACCAGTCGAGGTCAATTGAACTTGAACGGCCCGCTCTCTTCTTAGATTCCGCGTAACTCTTGATTATGCTTCTTCCCCCAGATAGTGGACCACCTACGCTCTATTTCGTGACGGATAAAAAATATCTAACAGATCTTGATCATTTTTTCTTTTCTTGTAATCTTTCTTTTCAATCGTTTTTTGATTCCTTTTTTACGTCGAGATGCTTTGAGATATTGCTAAAGACTTCCTTCACGCTTTTCAATAGTCACGAACTTTACCCGATGATGCTTTGAAAGTTTAATTCGGGGAAGTGCAGATTAGATATAGGTTTATTTCAATATCGTGTGTGATATTCTTAGCGAAGAAGGATGAAGAATCTGAACTTCGTCTTCCGGTGATGATGAGAGATAGAATAGAATATGTTTATATATGAGCAGAATATAGTGCCGTGTTTTTATGCAGAGTTGAATTTTTCCTCTCGCTAGTTTGAATTTCTTACTCCGCATTTGCCTAAGAGCAAGGTATTGCTATCGAAGTCAGTGACGAATTTATGACAAGGACTTCTGGGATGAGCGAGATTCGCAAATATTACATTATCTATCAAATAAATTCGTAATATTCAATCATAAAATATAAATATAAAACCATTACTTTGAAAAAAATGTAAGGATAAAATGAAAATTATTTATAAAATGTATTTATCCAAGATCGTATCTATTTCATGACATTATTTTAATTTTTACAATATAGATCTTCTAAATTTTTATAAGTATAGATCTTATGAATTTTACGTAATCATGTGTTATAACAAGTAAATTAATGAAATCGTATGCGTTTTTATAAAGTTACAAAAATAAATAAAAAAGCCTAAAATGCATCGTCAGCATTTTAATTTAGTATAAAAATCTATTGAATTTTGCATCTAAATTGACCAGTTTATTGCGCTCAAAATATCTTAATCTGCTTTTGATCAAGGCATAGTAATATATAATATTTCAGGTTTAGATAGGCTGAATGCTGTGACTGATTGAGTGCAGATTTACATCGTTTTTCTTGATTTAATGAATAAAAAGACCCTGAGAGTAAAATTATTTTTCAGTTTTTTTTTTCATTTCAATTTAAGATTTCATTAAAATTTCTATCTATTATTGATCTAAATAGACATTTCATAATTTTTAGGCACACATCGTCCTTTCAATTAGATAATATCTGTATTTTAGGCCGACTTAAGATTTTATATTCAGTAGTTGTAAAAATCTCGCATTTGCATCATGATTAAAAAATTATACAAATACAAAAGAGATTGTAAAATTACTTCTCTTTGCTTAAACACAGTTCATTTCCCCCCTCTCTAATAGATATGCGTAAGCAATAAAATAAACAGCTTAGAAGGCCTTAGAATATCTTTTATATTCACAAGAGCTTTAGGATGCTGTGAACAAATCCATATGTTACAGTCAGTGTGATTAATCTGTTATTGTCTCTATCACTACTAATTATAAAACTGAATCAATAGTGATTGACACAACACATCGTTTGATTCCAAATTTGGCATATATTTATATGAAGGGTGGAAATTTACAATTGCGAACAATATTTATCATGTGAGAACATGATGTTGTTTTGATTTGAGGTTTTTGAAGCCTCAAAATGCGTAGACAACAAATTGGTGATTTATCACTTTTAAGGCATCTATTTTTTCCCTTTTATCAGAAAATGGTGAAGATGGTTGTCACCTTTGGCGATTTATCACCAACAAAAAGTTACACTTTGGTACGAATGTCCGCCAAGTACCCGATTCTCGATACCTGGACGTATGCGTATTCTGATTGTCTCGTGATTGTTTCAAATCTATTTAAATTGGTTAATGACTCAAATTAATTAAAACGAACAATGTATTAAGAATAATAATGTTCTCACATGACAGCATGAAATTTGGGACAGCAAATTTCAATTTATTTACTTGAAATTTTAATCAGAACTTAATTAAAATGATACAAAATTTTGACACTTTTGTGAGATAATTTTCAAAAATATAATTGCACAAAAATAATTTTTACTCCTGTTTAAAATTTAAAATATCTTTTTAATGATACTTTGGCAATTTATTATGATTTTTGCCTAGAGTGCATTACCGCCCTGAAATTCAAATTTTCTCATTGTTTCAACAAATATTTAATAATATAATTTTATTTCATGAACATTGAAAGTTAAAGGAAACGGACTGCTTTTAATATGATTGATAATATAATATATGATATAAATTATAATATATATTATAAAATATGATATAAATTAAAAACATATTAGCTTAAACGACGAATTAAAAAGTGAAATTGGAATGGTGCGAAAGTTAGAAGGCAAATAACATTTTCACTTTTAATAACACTATGATAAAACTGGACTGGTTTTCATTAAAAAGGTAATAAGCAGAATATATGTTAAACTTTCAAAGTGATACTGCTTTAATGTCTGATGTAATTGTAGATACAATTTCTGATGTAATTGTAGATATAAAGTTATATAGAAAAAAATTATCAGAAATTAAATATAGTCAATATTTCCTGCGAACGCAGCTGGTCGCTAAAGGTGACTAAGTAATATTGATCATTTATTACTTTTACTGATCCGGTTATTTTTAGTAATGACCGATTAACCATTTTGACAATAATATATTTGACTAAGACTAATTAAAGGAGGAAAACTGAATTCATTATTTCTAATGAAAAGAGTGAAATTAAGATTATCTTTAAAAGAGTCCTGTTTTAAATTTATATGCAGTATAATTATATTATATTTATATGCAGCATAATTATAAAGATAAACAGTATTTACATTTAAAGTTATAAAATTTGTGGGAAATGGATCGTAGCATCAAAATTGCACGCATTTTAGAACTCAAAGCGAAGAAAACCAATAAACAAAATATTAAATTAAAAATGTAAAAAAAATTCTATAGATAAATATAAATTTGTATTGAAAAAATAAAGATAATTATTATTATAGTAATAAATTTCTAAAATTTATTCACCTGTGGCAACTGAATTGACGATTCCAATGTAAGCTCTATTTCGTCATCAGTCATATTTATGCTACTTAACAACTCCCTTGTTTGGTTTGTGTCTTTCAGGAGGTCTGTCACCGGGAATCCTTCGTCTAGAATCATAATAAAAGTACCAAATTTTATGACAAAAGTACAATAAGGCTTAACATAAAATAGAAATTAAACTGAAGGGATATTTAGCAAGCTCATAATGTAGCAATTCAATTATGAATTAAGGAATTGGACATTTGGATAAATTAATATAAAACGCTACTCATATGGGATATATTAAATTTCATCTTCTCAGCAGGATTTCACACAAAAGAATTTTATAATTCTTTTTTGACACTCATGTATATCTCCGGTGCTTATATATTCTAACGTTAGACTCCCCTTTAGGAGGAAAGCCGCACCGTTTCAAACAGAAGACAATACATTATTTGGTGATAAACTATTTAATAAGAAAGAATATGACAAAGTACACGACAATTTCGAAATCCATACAATGCATTGGGTGACCTTCAGATTTCGAAGAAAACAACCAAGAATGGATAGTATTAAAATATTCACTGATGAATACAAAGACGAGAAAAGGAATACTTCCACAGTAGGGACAGAGATCAAAAGAACAGATTCGTATTTCTAATCATGTTAAAATTACCAAGCTGAAGTCTTGGCAAGAAAACTGGAGTTTATTATTGTGAAGGGCTGGAGGATTGGCATAGATGCTCTATATTCTCAGATTCTACGTCAGCCCTTCCGGCAACAAAATTCACGAACACCAAAAATAAAGAAAGCTGGAAAATTATAAAAAACAAGAAAAACTAAATAGAGCAAATGCATTAGACTAAACTGGATTAAGACTCCCTCGTCAGAATATGCGGAAACGGGAGAGCAGATGAATGTGCAAAAAGTCCGCTCATAAAGAGCAAACAAAGAAAATTCCAAAGTTATTGCAAAAATTAACCCTTCGCACTCCGATGGTGTCTCTGAGGCACCATTCAAGACGGTGCATCATTTTGACGTTTTATTTATTTATTTTTCTAATTTAACTGTTAAAAACGCCTACATAATGGGTAAGAGATGCAGATTAATCTTTCATAGAAATTCAACTTAAAAGAATTATATATATTTATTTTTCATAGCAATAAACAATTCTTTGTATTAGGTGAATAATTTTGCATCTAATTATTTTTCGGAGTACGAAACCTTAAAGAAGGAAAATCGGAGAGAGATAGCTATGCAGTAGAAGGATAGATGGATAATGTCATCCAAATCACGCATAATAAAGAAATTCAGAAATATCAGAAATAAAAAAATTATCAGAAATAAAAATTATTAAAATAATATTTCATTCAATGCTAGTGCACATTATATCGTAAAATGCACGATTTTAATTGAATACTTCTACAAATTCAGAAGATTCAAGACAACACATATATATGCACAGACATCAGCTCGATTCAACACTACATAATAGAATGTGTAGAGCTCAATGAAGTAAGGTGAAGACTCATTATAGATTATAGCTAATAATAATTAAAAAAATTATTACAAAATCCTGAAAATTTAAAAATATTAAAAATTGATGAAAAGGATTTCTAGAAATGTACTAACAGTTTGGAGATTATTCAAACTTTTGTTTACCGTCGTCCTCTTATGCAAATGTTGGATCGTTAATGAGCATAACAACCAGAGACGATAATCTCTGTTTATACGATTTAGTTCTGTGATAACTGGCTGTAATTTAAAAAAAAGGAAATCGTTCCGGAAATCTTCTATGGGACGATTGACGCCCAGATGTGTCAGTTTTTTAAAATGAAATGTTTACTTTTAGATGACTTTAATATGTCATTTTTTTTTTCAAAGTATTAGTCTCGTATGTTAGTAGGTACATTTCTTTTTGATTTCATACCAGGACCTATCAAGTGTCTATAAATCATTTGATTTCCCAGATTATAAACAGGAAATACTTGCTAGGGTATTTAAAGACAAATACGTGCCTATTTTGAAATGGTTTTCAAAATTTTTGCAATCTTTTGTAAGTTCTAAAAGATATTCTAGCAAGAGTATGAATGCATCAGTACTCTAGTGTCCATTTAAGTACTTTCACTAATAGTAATCTATACAATATTTTTCTTTAGTTAAAAAAGATTTAATTCCTATGGAAAGGGTACTTTTAAGTATTATTTTGCATAATTTTACGAAATTTAGTGCGCTTTAAATGTAGCGAGAGAAAATACTTGAGATAATAATGATAAACGTCATTTGCGAGGTCTCATACAATGGGTTTACTTATTTCTCCAAGTATCCCTCCCAAACTAGAAGGGGGTATAAAGAAATATCATATGAAGGCATAGTTCTGTATTGTTGTTAACTCCATTTAATTTAATATTTTGAATTTAAAAGAATGGAAAATATTAGTGGCATCTTAATAGATTCATATCTAAAACAAGTTGAGCGTTCGTTCCCTTCTTATATGCTTTCAGAATTAAACGTATTTTATTTTTTAGCTTCATTGTATAATAAAGATATATGAGGGTCATCTAATAAATATGTTTACTACATTGCTAAAAGATGGTACCGTTAAAGCTATGAATTAAAAATAAACATGAGTTTTAGAGTGGTAGCTTTTTTTATTTGACAAATCTAATCAAAAATTTGATATTGAGTGTAAACAATATATGCAGAAATTCCACTGTCCGACTAACTGCGTTTCTAAGATACTCACATATACAAGATCAGGTAATCAACTTGAACAGAATTTTAGCCCAAAAGTTAAAATACTTTTTTAATTTTTGTAATAATATCACACATATTTTTTCTTCTATCTAGCTAGTCACATTTTTTAACTATAGTTTTCACATACATATGGACGTAAATAAATTATTCACAGCCATACATCGACCATAATAAGTCGAGAGTAATAGTTTAACCCCTTAACTGCTTTATTTTTTTTATCTAATAAGATGACACCTTCTATTTCGGGAATATTTTCTTATTTTGATTCAAATGGAAATCCGTGGAATACTTGGCTTATCTATGTATTCGAAGTCATTTTACTATTGAATTATAATTGTTATGAATGATTCATTTTTTGTTTACAACTATCAAAATTCTATAAATCGATGCACGTACGGCACACGGGCAAACCGGTTAAGGGGGTTACAATTTTGGTGAAAAATGCACCAGATTTATAAATATGTATCATCCTTCAATATTTGCACTCACCTAGATAAATAGTGAATCATCTATGTGAAAGGTTTCTAAAATATGATAATTTAAAATTCTGTCATACAGGCCACCAAAATTACAAATTTTTATCATTTATTCTTTCTTTTTTCTAGATCATTATGCTTTTGAATTATACGGTCGTAATTCCAAAGACGATTTTTAAGCATGCAAGTTGCACATACGCAAGTAGCTCTATTATAATTAATATTAAATTCAATTAAGGTGTTTTACCTTTGTGAACTTTTTTTTGTATCAAAATTTGTTTGCTCACCTAAGAGAACAGACAAGTCTGGTCCGGATAACGCGTCCACGGCCACTCTCATGAGACGCATGCCTTTTGGAAGAGCGGTGACAAGCTCTGTTATACTGTGATCCATGATCAAAGGCATCGTATTAGCGACTAGCTCCCGCACACTGGAAAGAAAACATAGAAACGGTTAAAAATATATCATAATAATTGAAATTAAAAGATAAAATATCAAAGAATATGAAGTATTCATTTTGTAAAATAAATCAAGGTTAAAATAATGATTTATTAATATATGTGAAACTCAGATTTATTTTTTTTTATTTCAATGTTCTTAAGTTATTTATTAACAATTAAAGGGTTTTTATAAAAATTTATATATTAAATAGGCTTATTTTCTTTAAAAAACAAAGAAAGTGAATATAAGAAAAATAAACATATAGATTTAACATCTAATTTCGAAGCTATAAAAGTAAAGTGCAAGGATTGTCTTCTAGCTTGGAGCCATGTTTGGAAATCGAGGATGAGATTTTTTTTCGCTTCTCATTTTCAATCAAAATCAGAGGGGAAATCATAGATGACTCTCCGACCCGCCACGAAGGCACACGGATTAACCATAGAAACTAAATGACAGGACAATCGCAACAGCAATTAGCGGGAACTGTGGTTGAGTCCTAATAGCCATCACCGATCACGGTACAACCCTCTCCCGATGGAAGTACGTCCCGTCATAGATAGGAGGAGTCTAACCCCCACCTATTAGCATACCCACCGGGTTGGCGAGATCCAACCACCATACCGGAAGCATCTCATCCCCAATTACGAGGTGCCCCGGGGGGTTCGAAATCAGGAGGAAAATTTCCCCTTCGATATATTCACTGCATTGGCCAGTATAGATGACGAACTTTCCTGCAATAAGACTTCTAAACTCTTTTCAAAAAGCAAAGTTGCCAGAACACACATACTCATAATAACTGTTACAGTAGTAAATAATGTCATAAATAGCAATTTTATCACGCTTCTGAATTAACACTTTAATTATCTTCGAAATTAATGAATTAATAAATAACAATTATGAATTATTTAAAGTCATAACTTCATATAATTCTGTTGCGCATATGATTCGGGTAAAGATAGAGCGTTGAATGCCCTCCACATTAGCTAGATATTACTTCCAATGAATTATTTTTGTGTGGGGAAGCCTGAATCATAACATAATTAACTAAAAGTCAGATGTTACCAGCAAGTGCAACTGATCATTGAAAGAGATTGCGCCTTTATCCATTAAACTGTACAGCAATTTATTTGCAACTTCAATTTGCAATATTTACAATTAGTGTCAGCGTAATGTGGACTTTAAGAGATACTAGTCCGACGATAGATAAGATTTTATGTAATAATAATATCCTCAATATCTGATTGGTGTTTAAAATTTTATGAGATCTGTCCTTTTGTATTAGTTAGAAATAAGACATTAATATTACAGAGTTAAATTATACGTTTGTGATAAGTAATTTGAATTATAAAACTTTAAGTTGTAAAATCATTTTTTTTCTATTTATTTCGTATATATTCTTTGGCCAATATGTGTTTTCAAATTAAAGAGTGTAATTTTTTCAATACATACTATTAGTTCACACCTCCCTATAAATATATATTTCTAATTTTTAAATGTTAATAAAATATTTTTTATTCAGCCTCTCAAGTTCAAATGCATTTTTTAAAACTTGTAGTGTTCTAGTGGATGACATTTGATGTTAATACAGTTTCTTCAAATATTAATTAATTCATTTTTTTCATTTAATTAAAAGCTAATTTTCTCACCAAAAATCTTTATTTCCCCACTTCCAAAAAAGTAACGAATTCAGTTTGTTTTCCCCCACGCAAATGAAGTGGTCTTAACATGCTTTCAGATGATTATTTCAAACGATTCTGTTTATTTTCTTAATGTTTGATGCATTTAAGATTGAACATTGTTAATGAATCGATTTTTCCGATTCATTTTGAACTACTTTAGAATTAAAATTCAACGGAATAAAGGAAATTAAAAATTTCTTATCTGTATTCCGATACCCCAACTGGCGTAGAAAATTCGTGCATTTTCCTTCTCTCAATTAGCGTTGAAAATTGAATCCCAATGGAGTGTGTTCTAATTTATTTTCAAAGGATACGAACTTGATTTTTTTAAACAAGTATAATTCTTGGCTCAGTTATTTATATTAATTGTAATTATTTAATAAAAAGTAACTAATTTAAATAAAAAATTTCTTTGTTGACCTAAGTAAGAGTTGACTTAATTATATATATATACATTTTACTTGTCTTATGATACTAACCTCGATCCGTTGTATGAAGGTATGTCTTCGTATTCGGTCTCATTTTGGCAGTCGTCAATGTTACAAATCATGGATTGAACAAATGGCACCACTCCAGCTGACGGTAGAGCCCAAGCTTTGTAGTAACCTGAAATAAATAAACATGATCTTTAAATATGAAAACACTGGTAAGTTTTTGAAGTTTACAAAAATATAAAAGTAATGTAGAGTTTGAAAAGTTAGCAATTTTATATTCTAATTCCGCCGGCTTTCTGGCACAGAGATAGCGCGTCTTCCTCGTGTTCTGGGAGTCCTGGGTTCATGTCCCGGCTTGGGCATGGTTGTTCTTCTGTGTGCTATCTGTGAGGGGTGTGACTGTGCCCCCCAGTAAAAAGGGGCTGTGCAAGCAAATGTTGTGAGTGTATAGCTAAGTCGTACTTTTGGCCCTAGTTGGAACTACTTAAAAAAAAAAAGACGCTCCTTTCGCTTAAATCTGCTGCTGTATCAGCAGGGGGATTTGTTCATGGGAAATGTCATAAGTAGCAACAACAACAGATTCTAATTCCATGAATTTGATTCTTAGTAAATGCAATCTGCGTTTTAATTCAATTAATTTTCATATAGGGAAATGTTTAAAACAATAAATGCAATATTGGCTATTATTTAAGTTTCCATTTCTTTTGTTATACTTTTGGAAATATAATCACGAGTTTAAAACATGGTAAATAAAATTGCGCAAAACGAACATCTAATTACAGAATGTATTATGCGGACTAAGGCATAATTCTGTTTTTTATGCATTAACCAAAGCGGATGATGTAAATGGAACCTTATTTTGACATAAATAAACTCTTACACATTAAAACACGTTACATTCAATATAGTTTCGTAGAAATCGGTTATTTCACATAACAAAGATTAATTTTCATTGCGAATCTTTCTTTAATGCCATTAAGGAAATTTTTTTAAATATGATACATTTTTAACAATAACTAAATATCGTCATTAACATGTAAATATATTTATCTCAATTTTACATATTTCAGAAAAGGAAGAAACAACTTAATTTTTCGTTACAATGGCGAATATTTTTATATCCTTTTCATATTTATTATGATCATATGGTTTTATATTCGCTACGGGTGTGAAAAATTTCTTTCAGATTACGAAAAAAATCAGCTGTTTCTTCCCGTATTGAAATTCACTAAACTGGCAGTGGTAAATTCGCTTATCAATAAAAAAAACTTTAAATTAATAATATATAAAATAATATTTAATAAAAAAAATACTATAAATAAATAAATAAATATGTTCTTATACATTAACCTTTTGCTCTCGGAAAAGTAATTCGATGCATAATTATTCAATATACAAGTGCTTGTTTATGGTTCCAAATTTGTATGTGTGTTTAAAATTGAATTTCTCCGTCTTTTTACCATTCTGTAGGTATTTTCACTAATAAAAATTGAAAAATAAATAAATAAAACGTCAAAACGATGCACCGTCTTGAATGGTGTCCAAGAGGCACCATCGAGTGCAAAGGGTTAAAATGCTTAATTGGAACAAATGCGGGCATTCCACATCAAAGATAGCGTATATGTATGTTTAACCCCTTGACATACGAATTTATTTAACTTTTTAACTAGATGACACATTCTATTTTGGTAATTTATTGTTAATTTGATTTATTTAAAATAAATATATGGAGCATTCGGGATATTAAAGCGTTTTGAATTGAGTTTTCTATATTTAAATACTTAACTCTGTGGCTTAGTCGCAGACTTGAAACTAAAAATTCCGTAATTCGATGCGCGTGTCAGACACGTCATTGTATTCGATGGGGTTAATAAGAATAGCATCACCGTGTAATGTAACCTGTGACAAATCAACCTGAGTTGAGAAACCAATCAAGATGAATTTATCAAAACTCCCGTCGTAAATCTTTATTAATTTTTATTTGATTCAAATAAAATCTTTTAATGGTCGAATTAATCCAAACTTCTTCATTTGGACCAATTAATAAAATGTTATTATTTGCAGTTGTTCTAGTTTTGAATAATGTATATCAATGAAATAGTTATAATTACTTTTAAAAGAGCTAGAAGATGTTTTATTAATATAGCTTAATTATCATAATTTATAAAATAACGCATATTAATCATTCCAAATTTCATAATTACATGTTACATAAGGGGCTAGCACAAGCCACAGCTTTTATAAATGAATAAAATACAATTGAAATCTCTGAAATAAATCTCACTTTTGTCAATGGGAAAGCAATTCATTTACGAGAATGAAGACTATTTCATAGTTATAAAATGAAAATTAATAAATTTTTTTTTAATTCTGATTAAAATTTCGTATATTAATAGCACAATACAGGTATTTAGGAATTTAAAAGTTATTAAAAAGGTCATACTGGAACCGCTTTAAATTTGAAATTTTCAATGAGGAAATAGAATTTTTTGCTTTCTTTTCAATTTTTAGATGAAAAAAAGCTTATGTGAAAAAGTAATTTTGAAATATATAATGAATCGTAATGGAACAAAAAATATATATTAATATATAAGTAGTGAAATAGTATGGGCAATTAGATTTTTCATACTATTATAATGCCATCGAATTCCATTCGCCTTCTCAAATTGTAAGAATCTTTTATTATTTTAATTTCTATAAGAGATGTGAAATACTAAAAAACGGTACTTACGTATTATACCGTCTTCGCCAACGATCGCCAACGGTTTAGTAACTCATTGGCGAAGGATTTTAATTTGGCGATAAAGATCATTAAATTATACCATTGCCAGATTGCCATAATTGGTGGTTTAGCAACTCATTGGCAACGACTTTAAATTTGGCGATAAAGCCGGACTGTGTAATACATAAGTACCTAAAAAACTACCAAACCGAAAATAGAAAATTTATTACTCACATGTGGGTTGAGCAACGGGGGGTATGGCATTTCTGGCAGCCATCACAACTAAAAATATCACAACGGGCCATAATAGCTCGAGGGTCAAGATTACCTGAAAGAAGAATTACGAGTATGATCACTAGAAAGATAATTATATTTATTAAAATAAAACAAAAACACATTATCTGTTTATCACGAAATCCTCCCTGAAATATTGAACAATAAAGATATATAATTTGCTCAAATTAATTCTGAAATCCGTATCTGGATTATTTTCTTTTTTCTAAAACAATTATTTTTAAAAATGTAAAAATGTTAATTTTAAGAAGTTATCAAGAATTTTTCTAAAAAAAGAAGTAATTTTTTAAGTTAAGAAAATAGCAATACAAGGTGGTTTATGTTCAGTTAAGTATTAAAGATGTAATAGAACAGGATGAAACAAATGTTTGGATTTTCGGTAATATTATAATTTATAATCTACAAATATATATATATATATATATATATATATATATATATATATATATATAAAGATTTTTTTATTTTATCTTTGCTTTAAAATATTTTTTTTTCTAAAGGGGTGTTACCGGTTGCTTAGAAAGTAATGCCTTTGACTTATATTTAAAATGATTCAGAATTCTGTTGAAAAAAAATGACAAACATGCAGAAATTCCCAATGCTTTGTTTTCCTAAATTTGCTTCTATTTGAAATCGGCAGAATTATTTCACTACATTGACATAAAAAACAAAAGGCGTCGTTCGTCAGAATATTGAAAGTATTTTTAAAAGCAAAGTAAAATTCAGATGCACTACTAAATAGGCATATAAAAGGAAAATCCCATGTTTCTGGAAAATAAGATTTTGAGTCCTCAGACATTTATTGAAATTCTTTAATTAAAAGAATTAAAAAAAATTTATCTAGAGAGTCTGTTTTGTGTACTTTGTAAATTCGCAACGTGAACCCCAAAGGTGCTTCAGACAAAAGTGTAGTGTGACCAAATGCTACTTACTATATGGAAAATTATGAATAACCCAAATATTTTTAGTTGTTATTCTGGGTATTTTTGATAGACATAATTTAAATGAAAAGATTAATCTGTATTAAAATTAATTTATAATGCCTGTTACCCATATATTATTTTTAAAAAATTAGGATTAATTTCAGAAGTTCAAGAAAACGGATTCTAAGTTACAAAAAAAATCAATAGTTAAAACAAGTTAGAATTTTACAAGGAATAATTTTCATAGAATATATTGATATTCAGGTAAAATAATCGGATGATATGGAAGTACATGTTTAAAATTAGCAGTACCTTTCTTTAATACATCATTGATTTGTAAGTACGACATAATAACAGATAATTACATATATCAATAAATTCCAATTAAAATAATTTACAGCAAACTAATTAATTAATGTAGCAACAGAGGCCAGGGCAGCTTGGTTGGTAGAGCGTTGGACTCGTATTCCTTAGGTTGTGAATTCGAACCTAGGCGGTTGAAGATTCCCCGAGTATTTGGTGGCTAGCGCTCGTTAAATCTGTTCATGGTCACTAAGTCCTCTATGTGGGGAGTAATTCCAATGGGGGTACTGAGTCAGAGGTGATCGTTCTCTATTCCAGATCTAAATTATGATCTGGGGATGAATGAAATGCATGAATGAAGTCCATCCCTTAAAAGGGTTTTGGGACGTTTGTGGGAGCTAGAATTCAGACTTCTGACCTTGAGTGTTCTGGGGTCCATACTCTCAGAAGCCACTGCACTCAACTTTCCGAAAGGACGTGAGAACAACAACAACAACAATGTAACAACATATGAGTACTTTTTATATTAATAATATATATATATTTCTATCTTTGTCCTCAAATGTGTTCAGAAATCTAAGAGTGACCTTGCTAAAAATATTAACATATACTAGCATGGCTATGCTTGTTTCCCATTTGGAGATAAGTGGATTATTAAACAAATTCCAGTCAAATTGCGCGTTGGGAACAAAGAGGAAAACACTCTTAAAATCATCGTAAATGCGTTATATAAGTAGCATCCATTGTCTAAAAACAAAAACAAATGCTATTTGCTTTTCCATTTCAGAAGATGCAAACTGTCCGTGTCAATACAACTTTCAGATATTTTTTTATCGACTTAGGAGAACTTTTCTTCCATTGTTTCGGTGAAACTAACCATTCCATGATGAAACTCTTAAAGAATTCTCTGAAGGATTCATGTTTCAAAGGTTATCCACCCTTTTCATTTCTGCTTAATACAGAAAGTAATCAATATGCATTTCCTTTCTATACATCCGTGCGTATCTTGGACAGATAAAATCACGTGACATTCCGTGATTCTTGGTAGCACTTTGGTGGATAAGCGTCGCCTCCACATTTGAGCCGCATTTATCCATCGAACTATTTTATTATCTGTATCGTTTAATTGTATATAATATTTTCGTAATACTTCATTGTATTCAAATTCGGTTTAGAAAATAGACTATCATTATATAAAAAACTATAATTATTTCAACAGTTTTATTTTCAGTTAACCGTACATGACTTTGTTTCGAGGCGATATTGACCGCGAAAAATATGTAGAATCTACTTTCATGTGATACGCGTGGTTTACAACGTACAAATTTAATTTTAGATTACATTGCCCTTTCTGAGGCTGAAATAAGAAAATTATACTATATCAAAATATAAGAAAATGCTATTTGCCTTTAGCGATTAACCCCTTAACCGGTTTATTTTCCTTACTATCTAATAAGATAACACCTTCTATTTTGGGAATATTTTCTTATTTTGATTCAAATGGAAATTCATGGAATACTTGGCTTATCTAAGTATTCGAAGAAATTTTACATTTGAATTATAATTGTTATGAATGATTTATTTTTTGTTTACAGCTATCAAAATTCGATAAATCGATTCATGTACGGCGTACGGGCAAACCGCTTAAGGGGTTAATCGATTCACAGTTTTGCTCGTATACCTTACGTGTATCGATGTATCGAAATTTGATAGTTGTGAACAACCAAAAAAATAAAGCATTCATAGTAATTATAATTCAATATTAAAATTACTTCGAATACATAGATAAGTCAAGTATTCAATGGATTTCCCATTGAATCAAAATAAGAAAATATTCCCAAAATCATCATCTTATTAGATAGTAAAGAAAATAAACCGGTTAAGTGAATTATAGCATAGCTGAAGAACTTGAATTAGGGTATCAAAAGGAAAAATGAGGTTGAAGAATTATTTCCTCTAGTTGTGTGATTAAAAAGAATTAGTCAAAATCTTGTAGATAAATACACTCTTTATCATTGGCCTTTTTGCCTTTAAACGAAAGAATATCCTCATGAATGGGAAAAGTAATTTCTTCAAACTGTCAGAAATCTGACATCTACTTCAGATGCTACAGATAGATGCTTTAAAATTGCTTAGATAAGCAAGAGATGCCGCACTATCGTTTTATCATCAATCCTTGAATCATAAATTTGGTTAGATAAACTATTCCAAGCTAGATAAGATCCTTTAAAACACATTTTGTTATTATATGGCATGCATAATTGCGCTTGCCATGTGACTATGATTTCAAGTAGAATGAACTCATTTTGAGTAGAATTATCATTTTATATATTTTACAAGATAGACATAAAACATGAAACATATTAAAATTGGACAAAAAAAGATTAAATTTGATCGCTTTTAATATTCAGTTATAGTTGACTTACTCACAGAGACAATTTTCACGCCAGAAGTTTTAATGATTAGTACTCAGCCAAATATTTCAAACTAAAGCGAATTTTCAAATTAATTCATAACCTCCTTTGGCAATCAGCTGTTCAAGCTGAAAATTGCAATTCGTGGCTCTTAAATTATTAATAAGGAATGCATTTATAACAATGCCTTGTTATTTGATAAGACTGAAAAACATGAATATAATTAAATCAATCTATTACAAATTTATGCTTATAACAATTAAAAAGAGTATATATGCTTACACGACGGCATAAAAGCGGAAGCCAAAATGTTACTTTAGAGTTAACATTGAAAGAGTACAATTGTTCAAGAATCGATTTTGCCATTGCCAAAAGCTCGCAACTGTATAATTAACGGAACATTGAAATTAGTTTCTATTTCTTTAAAATAATAAACATTTTGTTGAGAATTGTGTATCAAAACAAGTGTAAAATATTTATCAAAATTAAAGAAAAAACAATAAGGAAATAAAGCTGAAATCATTAAAAAGATAACCTTTTAAATTTTAAAAGAGTGCCAAAATCATTTTCAGGAAATAATATTTCCGAAATATATACCTGAAAAGCACTAAAACCTTGATTAATTTTATGCAGCTTATAGTTTAATAAATATTAGAAAAGTTGATTGTAACTTCCCCTAATCTTTAAAAATATGCGTATCAAAGTTCATTAAAATCCGGCAAAACTGCAGATTTTTATTTAAAAAAATTCAAGCAAAATTCAGTTTGTGTGTGGGGTGGGGGTGGCAGGTCCTTGCGTGGCAAGGTAAACAATCGCTTGATCAAAATAAATACTTGTATTTAGTCATGTTGGAAAATCGTCATCTGAAATTTATGCTAGCCAGTTTTATTTTTACCATAATAATATTTACATTTGTATATGTTAATTATATGAGATGAAAATTGTTCAAATTATTTTACATGGCAAATATTGAAGTTGGAATTGCCGAATTTGGCCCGTAATTACTTTTAAAGTTATTTGCTGTTCACTTAGAAAATAATTCTCAAGATTTTATGATATTCAATTAAAATTAATTGAAATTTGTATCATTATCTTCAGAAAATGTTATCCAAAAACCAATTTAAAATTAAAAGAAAACGTTTACTAGAAACCCGAATGTTATTTTTGAATAATTGTTTTCTGTAATATTAATATATATATTTTTAAATATCCTTAATATATACCTTTTCTTATTCTTTTAATCATTGCACTCATACATATATACATTGCGATAATATTAAATGCATTTTATGTTATCGTTGGCTAATATTTAAGAACAAATTTTTAATTAAAAATAAAATAATTAAAATAAATATACGCGAATTAAATCCAAAATCGTGCTACAATATTTCGGTATAGAGGTGAATTCGCCTTTAATGAACATTATCTCAGTTTCTATTCAAAAGTGTTATCTACTACCAAACATTATTTTAATTAAGTTCTTTATTACGATTTAATGATGTTCTGAAACATATTTGGAAACAAAAACCTATTCTAAATTAGTACACTATATTACTCTTTTTGGAATCTCCCAGTAACCTCGAAAGTATAAAAAGAAAACAAGTTTTTTTTTTTTTTTTGAGCCAAGGTCAGATTGTTGTATTTTGTTTAAACCTATTCAGTAAACGAAGCGCAAAATGAATTCTATTGAGGTAAAATATTTAAGGTTCATTAAATGCAAGCACAAAAATAAATAAATAAAAATTTAGGTTTGAAGAAAATATTTTTTTTGTTTCTCTACTGTTTTTCAGTTTTGCTGAGAAAAGGTTTTTATATGAAAGTTCATGCACTAATTCTTTTAAATACTAGAACATTCAAAAATTGAATCCAATCTGAATAAAAGTAATTTGATTTTAAAGAAAAAAAAAGAGGAAGAACAGAGTAACTAAGACAACGATATTGAATCCAGTGTTTATGTAATCTGTGTGAATATAATCTATAATAATCTTTATAAAATCCCCAATTTTTTTTAATTTTTTAAATTTATTTTTGTACCATTTAGGAATCTTCTATAATGTACAAAAATATTGTTTTAATCTATCCAACATATTAAAAAAATATTTTTTTTAAAAAAAACAATCTATTGAAAAGATTAAAAAATATTTTTTTTCGCGAATACTTTGAGCTACAGGAGAGATTTTGACGAATTTTTTGTGACAATACATTAAATAATTGAGTTTTTATTAATTAAACATTATATTTCTGTTACGCGCACCAAAATCAAACAATGTTCAAATAAAAGTTGCACGCGTACGTGATTTTTACTTTATAGAAATAAAGACTACTGAATAGGTTTCCTACAAATTTTACTTGCAAATACTATGAACCGTCCATATAAATAAAAGAAAATCGAAATTAATTTCCACATTGCATACATCCAATCCATATGGGAAATTCGAAAAGGTATAAACATCGATTGTTGATAAAGTCATGAGCTTCGATTGGTAAAGCATTGAACATCAATACTGCATTTCCAGACTGCCTTTATAAGCAGATGCATTTCATGCTTTTTTGTTTCTTCAATGAAAAAATAAAGCATTTTGTACATATGCTGTATCTAAATTCACATTATTCAACTGATTTGCTTCAAATTTCGCTCATAAATATTATGAAACGTAAAGAAAGTTTCAGTAAAGCACAAACAATGTTTCCGTGAAAATTAAATATTTTATTTTTATTAGTAAAGATGCAAATTATCTTTTTCATCCTGAGAAATATCGAATATAACAATTAGGATATAATGCAACTATGTTTTTGGAACTCACATCTGACTGAACACTCAATCGCTGCTTAACGTCAATCTTCCATGATTTATCAATCGTTAGTACAATGAATATCGGCAAATGTTGCTAAAAACAATATTTTATATAAATGTATTATTTTTAAAAGGCATAAAACTACACTTAAGACTCTGTAAACAGGTTAAATGAGGCATCCGTAGACGTCCCCCTGTTACCAAGTTTTATTGTTGCAAATTATATAAAAAAAAAATCATTTAAAGGACTGTGAATGTTTTCAGTCATTGTTAAATTCATAAGTTACCAATATTGGGTTTTAGAAATCACTGAAGCGTTACTCCACAACATTATCCAATAAAATCATGCGTTTGATTGAATTCCTGGTTTATATATAGGAAGATCATTTATTCAACTATTAGCGCACAGTCTCCCTATA
>JAOUZG010037989.1:1093587-1121165 GCA_026289955.1 Argiope argentata | reverse complement strand
ATATATATAGGGAGACTGTGCGCTAATAGTTCGAATTGAAAAACGAAGGATTTGTAGACAGCATATGTATTTACCAACGATTATCAAATATTTCGATTTATTTATTATAAACATTATTTGATTGCTTCTATTTAAAATTTCTACACTGATTGCATGTAAAGATAAAACCAAATAATCAGTTCAGCCTGCAAGCTTTTTCGATTTGAACGACAGCGAAACGCACCACCGTCTTACTTCATTTGACATGATGTTCTGCTAATAGCGCTTGGGAAGTGCATGATTATATTCACACACCCGGTATCCGTTCATCCGTGCAACCAAGCCCCCACCATCCAATTAACCGCATGAGAAAACAACGAAAAGCACTTACTGGCTGCCTGAGGCGCAGGGCCACATTCCGCCGCAGGAGAAGCCTCACTTGATGCACCACTTCCATCCTTCACTAGGGCAGAGGATCACCTCTTCAGACCTTCGCTTTCTTTAGTGGCAACATCTGGGAAGAGAAACAGAAGCACCAATTAGGACAGAAGACACGGCTTTCGAAATCGGCTTCGGCTCATGAGAATGGACGAGGGTTGTTGTTTTTTTTATTTTGGCAATCAGGAATGCACTTCGAGTAATTAGGCCATTTGATACAATGTCGTTTCGGGAAAGAAAAAATGGAAACAGTTTCTCACCATCTGTGTGTCAATGATCAACTAGTAAAAAGATAATCGATTGTAGAATAAATTGGAAGGGATTGTCTTTGGGAGGACCGCGGAATGGATTCAATAATGACATGGAAAACAAATAGGGATTTTATTTTTTCCCCGTTTCCCTATTGTATATTTATTAGAACACCTTGATTGATAAGATACGATGTCGATAGTACTAAATTTAAAAAAAAAACATTAAATTTTTATTTTCAAAATAACATAGTTTATATAAGTATATTAATCGTCAAAAAATTTATTATTTTTTCCCGTTTCGCTATTGTACATTTATTAGAACACCCTGACTGAAAAGATACGATGACAACAGTACTAAAATTTTTAAAAAAACATCCTTGTATTTTTATTTTTAAGTTAACATAGTATATATAAGTATAGTAATCGCCAAAAAATTTTGAATTTCAGATTTTTGCGAACTATTCAAAGTTTGAATCCTCCTTGAATTAGAAAAAAAGAAAAAATACATTTTTGCAAAAACGTCCGCCTGATTGTCTGTGGCACAGATAATTCAAAAATGTTTTGAGCTACGGTATTTGGTATGCGGTCTTCATATCAAATTTTGAGTAAAATTTGTTCAGAGAAAATTCATCAATCTGGCTTCCAAAATAATATAAATTAACATGGTCACTAAAAAACAAAGAGAGCTTTATATATAAGCTCTGTACACACATTTTTAATGTGAAAAACTGTACAATTTTGAGCTAATCCAACAAAGGATTGATTGTCTGTAGGTCTGCACTTTCCTAAACATATAAATGTGATTATTAAAAAACGTAATAGTTTAAAAAATAAAATTTGATGTGAAAGTCTGTGACTATCAGGAATATTTTTTTATAATCTTTGTTTCAATAAGTTGAGGAAAATTCTGCTAAAACACTAATTAGATTTCTGGGTGCTATTAGCAGCATGTAAGAGATTAATTTCCAAAAAACTCGCCAAGAATAATGCACACACAACACCGCTTCATGCCCCTGCAACTATAGCCACCTGGTTATTTAAACAGTTTAATGAGCATGAAGTGGAAGATTTAATGAAAGTGACTGTTGTTTGACGTCTCACAACCAAGAATAATGCCATAGATTCAGTAAAAATCCTAAATTCTGACTAAACGTTAATATCACATAATTATTGTGCGCCAATGCATTGCAAAGCGGTATCTGGGCATGACAAGTGTTTTGGTGAGTATGGAAGAAAATTTTGGGGAGACCACACTACCGCTGGTTAATGTTGATCAAATGATCGTCATTATCTCATCTTTTTTTAATAAAAATTTTATGTGAAACAGGAAATAGTAAAATGTATGCATAAAATGCTCCTTTAATTTATTTTATTTTATTGATAAAAGCCTTTGACAAAGCAATGAGGATAATAAGCCTTAAAAATAGTCAGGGGTCTGTAGTCTTAGAGGAGGTGAGCACAATTTTACTAGCAAATAGGTACTACTGCTGTTCCAGAAATGAAATATATATCACTTTCATGAAATTTCATGTTATCTAAATATTACTACTAGAAGAATTATTGCTGAAATTTCGATAAAATAATTCTCATATTTAAAAGTATCATAATTATATTGTATATAATTATACAAGATACAAAGTATCCTTTCTTAAATTATTCAGAGTATTTTTGGATATTTTTCATTTGAGTAACAGCGAATATAAAAATGTCATGCTAATTTCTGCATTTATTAATATCTTTTAATTCCCAACCCAATTATTTCAATGCTAGTTAAGGCTTGTTTGTTGTTTCAATAAGTTTCAATAAACGATAACAAAGACCCCTACAAAATTTCAACAATATTTTGACACAACAATCTCTTGATACATTAAGAATAAATAGCAATAAAATAAATTCATAAAGAAAATTTTAGTATCACATACTTGTATTAGTTTAGTACTTTTGCTTTGACAGGTTAAAACTTGAAAACAAACTTTCACGTCGGTCGTTCTATTTGTCCCTTGCATTTAAAAGTTTCAGCCTTATATAACTCTGGAAAGAATGGAGGGGGGAGATGGAGACATTTATGTTAACCTGGAGGAGGTTTTAAAGTTGTAATTACAGAAGATTTAATCTCCCTCATATTTTTAAATTGACTGGCTGAAACATGAGAATCAAATTTCATGCCAGTTTGTTCGTTTGCAGTATGTGTATCAACAGCGCAACCACACCCTACCTGGAAGGGAGGTTTAGGGTGTTTGCCATCTTGATGACAGGTTGAAACTTTGCAATCAAACTCACCCTTTATGTAAGTGTAAAAGAAAGTCGAAAGGAGAATATGTCCGCTTGTTTGTAATTATAAAAAGTTTTACTATTTTATGTTCTTATAAAACGAGTTATTCTATTTTCTCCAAATGCGAATCGTAAAATGTTAGAAAAAAAACGAACTTCTAATTTATATATTTTTTAAATTTGCTACAATTATCAAACTTTTTTGATAATTTTCTCTCAGTTGAAAATCGCTGTTTAATGAATTGCTCAATACATTTTTGTCTTTTTATTTTCAATACAATAGTATTTTCTAAGAATGACAGAATATCATGTCATTTCACTATATTGATATCGGTTTAAAATTCAAGAAAGTTTGTATTTTTTGCGCCTTTCCTTTTTTTAGCAATTATAATAACTCAAACTTAAGTTACTGATCTGGGATATGGCCGACTCCTGTATTATCCCCGATTTTAACGTCATATGGATTTTAGCGCATAGTCGTGCCTCTTTACGGCACCTATCGAACTGGAAGCTTATTGGAGACTTAACGAGCATCAACATTCTAAATACCCTTCATCGACTTACTACAAAGCACAACATTCACTTTCAATGGGTTCCTTCCCACATCGGACTTGAAGGCAACGAGAGAGCTGACGCCCTTGCTGTGGCGGCCACCACTGATGAAGCTGGTAATGTCCACACTCTCACGTATTCAGAGATCTCCTCAATTGAAAAAGTGGAGACAAATAAGCTATGGCGTGTCCCTCCGAATAACTCCTGGTACTTTAAAGATTGTCCTAGAGGGGCCCTACAGACCAAGGGCGATAGAAAACAAAGTACAGCCCTCTCTCGATTTATCAGCGGACATGTTAAAGGCCTCACTTTTCACCTGGGACAAAAGTACTACCCGTCCTGTCATTGGTGTAAGAGCGCTCCAGTTTCTCCCTCTCACATTTCAAACTGTCTAAATTTTACAAAGCATGACATACTCAAAGACTCAATTCTATTTATGGACTTTTTTGGAAACATTGGGTTTTATGGAGATGGTTTAGAACTGCTAGGCCATCTGGGATTAGTAACAACAACAACATATCAAAGATTAACCATGATCCAAACACTAAAGAATTTCCCAGTTTAATTTCTCGCTGTCCCTTTCCCACCCTACTTTTCTCAATATCTTAAGATGGACGTAAAATAAAATCATGGAAACCACCATTAATAGAAAGAAGAATTCTTTAAATTAACTAGAGACAAATAAAAATTTTAATACACTAGAATAATAATAAATTTTTACTCCCTTACTATTTAAAATTCTTTAAATTATATCTTTTTTTATTAAAAGAACACTTTATTATGATATTTTTATATGTTAATTAAATACAGTAAGCACTTTGCTCCATTTACAGAAAATATTAAACATTTCCCGAAAGACCCTTTGAAACATTTATCTTTATCGATTTCTGAACTATTCATTATTTTTATTTCTTTTTCAAACAATTTTATTTAATTGACTTGCTTCATTTTTCATTAAAAAAGAAGAAATTTTGCATTTTTTAAACACTTTTTTGGCATGCTAGCATTTTGAATATTTGTATAATTCTGTATTTTAAAGACAGTATATTAAATTAATATTTTTAAAACTTAATTATCAGTTAATCGATTAATATTAATCATAAAATAGAATTTCATTATCCAGTTAATTTTTTTGGGGGGGAGGGGACAGAAAGTGGCAAACAAAATCGATTTGTGTACTGACAGGAAAACTATTTACTTTTACCTAATATGAACACACAATGGTGTTTTAAAATAGATCATAAATATATAAAATAGAGACAACCCTATTTTTACAGACATTTGCAAACAAAATCGCTGAAAGCAAAGTTCTTTTATTTTGCCGCTGAATTAACCTTATTTCGTAAACTATCCAAACACTAGATACTCGATATTTCAAACTAGGTTTGTTTTCAAATGATTCGGATAGTTGGAATTAGATTATGTAACAATGGCGTTGCCTTGTAGTAAATTTGAAAAAGAAGTTATTATCAAATTCTGTAATACTCATAACAATGAATAATAGTTTAATGACTGAAAAATAAAAAAATAATAATAATAAATTAAAATGAAATCTGCTACGCATATTTCAGTGCATCATGTCAGAACATCATTTCTTGAACGGCCAAGCACCACGTGCTCGCGCAAGTTGAATTATATTTTTATTCATTTTAATCGTTTCATTGAAATGAGTCACTTTAGTATTGCAAACGATAAAAAAGTCTGTCTTGAATTTATTGCTTAAATAAATATCCCATTTCCTATTTATTTCATTTTACATAATCACATGCTCAGAATGATATTTTTCTGGGTTTTATTGGCTGTAGGGATTAACTTTTTTTTTTTTAATCTGAGCTTTTGTAAATGCAATGGCAAAATTTTAAGCAAAAAAAAAAAGGTTTTTAAGTTTAAAAAAGTAAAATTTTTATTTTTCGTCTACAGATTTTTGTTGACGCCATAAACCTCATTCTCAAAACAATATCATACTCTGACATGAAAAAAAAAGGAAGAAAAATTATATGGCTAAAAATTGATATTATTGAAAGGATTTTTAAAAGGATTATTGAAAGGATTTTTTTTGTATAACTGTTTAAAACTATAAAATTGTTTTTAAACAGTTATACAAAATGTGCTAAAAAGTGAAATTTTTTTAACTCAAAGATTAGAATATGAGAGCAAACAAACTATAAATTTGAGCAGCTGAAAATAATATAGTTAAGAAATCAAGCCATCATGAATTTAATTAGGAGGGAAAATACTGCAACATCCATTCATTAAAAATTAAAGTATATTGTGAAAAAGGTACAAAATCCGGTTACCTTTAAAATATTTATATCCTTACTTAACGCTGTCCCATTACCGATTTAACCTTCGAGTACTTAATACGTTTTTCCCCTTTTTTAAAAATATTTATAGAAATATATTTTTAAGACCTTTTTCTTATTTTTATTTTACTTTTTATTGGACTTCCTTAAAATATTCAAATATATTTTAACGCAATACTATGTAAAGCTATATACACTGAAGTGACAAAAGTCATGGGATGACTGTTAATATTGTGTCGGTCTTCCTTTTGCACGGCGAAGTGCAACAACTCGACGTGTCATGGAGTCCACAAGTCGTTGGAAGTCCTCTGCAAGAATATTGAGCCATGCTGTCTGTATAGACGTCCATAATTGTGAAAGTGTGGATGGTGCAGGAGTTTGGGCACGAACGGACCTTTCGATGATGTCCCATAAATGCTCGATGGGATTCATAACGGGCGATCTAGGTGGCCAGATCATGCGCTGGAAATGTCCGGAATGTTCTTCAAACCAATCGCGAACAGTTCTGGCCCTGTGACGTGGCGCATTGTCATCCATAAAAATCCCATCGTTGTGTGGGTACGTGAAGTCCATGAATGGCTGCAAGTGATCTGCAAGCAGCTGAACATAACCATTTCCAGTCAATGATCGGTTCAGTTGCACCAGAGGACCGAGTCCATGCCATGTAAAAACAGCCCACACCATTATGCAGCCACCACCAGCTTGAACAATGCCTTGCTGACAGTTTGGGTCCATGGCCTCGTGGAGTCTGCGCCACACTCGAACTCTACCATCAGCTCGTAACAACTGAAATCGTGACTCATCTGACCAGCCACGGTTTTCCACTGGTCTAGGGACCAATCGATATGCTCGCGAGCCCAGGAGAGTCGCTGCAGGCGATGTCGTGCTGTCAGTAAAGGCACTCGCGTCGGTCTTCTGCTGTCATAGCCCAAGGAAGACAAATTTCGCCTCACAGTCCGATCGGACACGTCCCTCGTACGTCCCACATTGATTCCTGCAGTTATTTGACGAAGTGTCGCGTGTCTATTAACATTGACCATTCTATACAGACGTCGGCGGTCTCGGTCGTTAAGTGCAGGTGGTTGCCCACTGCTCTGTCCATGATGGGATGGGATGCCTGAAATTTCCTACTCTCGGCACACTCTTGATACTGTGGATCTAGGAATGTTGAATTCACTATTCACTAACGATATCCGCAATGGAATGACCCAAGCGTCTAGCTCCAACTAACATTCCACATTCAAAGTCTGTTAATTCTCGTCGTGCCGCCATAAATCACGAAAAACCTGTTCACATGATGAACTTGAACACAAATGAAAGCTCTGGAAAACGAACTGCGCATTTATACTTTTTTGCTGCGATACTACTGCCATCTGTATATTTGCATATTGCTATCCCATGACTTTTGTCACTTCAGTGTATGAACGAAAACAGTTTATTTTGTTCCTATTAGAGGGTAAATTTTATTGAATAATACCAAAATTATGCTTTGCAAATGCTATTTTAATAAGAAACGAGCAATTACAGGTGAAATCACAGAAAATTACTTTTACTTTCAACTATGGAAAATATTCTCATCCAACATCAATAACAAAATGATCACTTCTACTCAAGTTTCACTAATTGTCCATGTTTCAGTAATCACTTTCGTCTCATTAATGAATTCTACCCATTAATAAATGTAGTTATCTAACTGACCCAAAAAACAATACTGATGGACATGATAGCTTTGTTCTATGTTCCTTTATCATACTTTAATCGGGCAATCATTCTGTGTTTTTAATCTGGCACTTAAAAAGAAATCTATATTTACTGAAAAAAATAAGAGATAATCTTTCTATGTCGTACCTTCTTTCATAAAATTATATGAATATATATTAATTTATTTAATTTAATTGTGAATTTATATTAATTTTAAAAAATCTGCTATCGCAAATTTTAAGTTATCATGTGAGAGAATTATTATTAAGTCATAGCTTATCTGAATTAATTTAAATCATTAAGCAGTTTAAACCGGTTTGAAGCAATCACGTGACTATCAGATTTCATGTGCGTTCATATATAAAAAATGAATTTTTTAAAATCTATAAGTTGGTCGAGCACCAAAACTTTTGCCTTAAGGCATTTTTTTTTCAAAAATGCGTTTTAAATTGGTTTGAAATGGCCACGTGACTATATTATTGTACAATCTGTAATTTTTAGAAAAGCAGTGCTTCCCCCCCTCCATCTCAAAATTTTCTGAACATCAAACTTTTGTTTTGCTAGCTAGAAAATTAAAAATGAGAGTTTTAAATAAAATCAATAAAATATGTTTATCATAGAAAAAATCGTCTGCCTTTAACTTATAATAATATTTTAATTAAAATAAAAGATTAAAACGAAATCTGCTATGCATATTTCAATGTATCATGTCAGAACATCATTTCTCGAACGGCCAAGCACCACGTGCTCGTGCGAGTTAAATTACATTTTTATTCATTTTAATCGTTTCATTGAGTGAGTCACTTTAGCATTGCAAAACGATCCAAAAAAAACTTTGTCTCGCATTGACTGTTTAAAAAAATATCCCATTTCAAATTTATTTCATTTCACATAATCACGCGCTCAAAATGACATTTTTCTAGTTTTTATTTGCTGTGGTTATTAACTTATTTTTTTAAAATCAGAGCTTTTGTAAATGCGATGGCAACATGCTATTAAAAGCTTGGTTTTTTTGAGATGCTCGTGCTGACAATATTTTTTATTTTTTGCCAACGAATTTTTTTATTATTATTATTTTTTTGATGCCAAAATCCTCATCCCAAAAACTTAGTCTTGATTTTATTGTTTAAAAATATATCACAGTTCCTATTTATTTCATTTCATATAATTGCGTGCTCAAATTGACAATTTTCTAGATTTTATTTACTGTAGTTAATCAAAGCTTTTGTAAATGCAGTGGCAACACGTTACTAAAAGCTTATTTTTTAAGATGCTCATGTAGATAATAAAATTTCAACTTTTCGACTACGTTTTTTTTTGTTTGTTTGTTTACACTAAAAACCTTACTCCGAAAACAATATAATGTTCTTACATAATAAAATAGTAGCCGTTATAAAATGTCTGAAAAGGAATCATCTGCTAAATGTCTGTTAACAGATTTAGATTATGATATTTACCGAACAATTCATTGCCTTCGTTGTTGTTTTTTGGAGACACCACAAAACCTCATAACCAAAACAACATCATGTTCTCGCATGATTAAAAAAAACCCTGCAAGTTTCTTTGCATAAATAATATTTGACATTTTGATCAGTACAAAACAAAAATCTTGGCCGTTCAACCATACTAGTACACGAATAGCTTAGATAATCCTTGGGTCAAGCAGCACATTTAGTGTTAACATATGTCTTAATAGAAAATTTTATCGACTTATAACAAAACAAAGAAACAAAAGCTCACTCTGAAAGATGCTTTTTTTTTCTTCAAAAGAGCTCCTAATCTATCGTTTAATCCTTCGAAAAAGAGCTTGAAATTCAGATAAGGGCAACAAATTTTGTTTAGTCACTCAAGCGTCAGCAATTTTCCTCTTCGGTACCGAGGAGCGCCATTCAACCATTATTTCCATTCTTTTTCCATTTACAATCCCCTCATAATCTCGCGACGAGACAATCAGTCTTCCACCGCGACAAGCAAAATGCGAAGAAACCGAAACCACTTTGGACTCAAAAAGGATAATCTGCTCTTCGAGTCATACGTGATCGCCATGCCGATGGAGGATTCAAGTGAAATGTTTTGTTCCCCAAAATGGAAACCAGGTCAAAGAAACGAATTTATTTTCTTCTGCTGTTGCTGCTACTTTTTTTATTTTTTACTTTTATGATTTACTTATTTATCCTCTCTCTTGCTTCTGTTGTTGGTTTTCCTCAAATACCACTCACTTCAGAAACGAAGTGAGTCTGAAAGTAGGTTAGACGCGCTGACTTCAAACGGGGTGGTTCATTAGGGGTCACACACGCAGCGAAAGCTGCTGGGAGAAGGTGCTTTGATCTGGCGAAGATACTGTAGGGATTAACCGGTTACGTAATGCAGGGGAGCCAACAAAGTAAATTAGTTCAGGCCTGGTCCCGAAAAGGCCTCTTTCCCACTTGTCGATCAGTAACATTGTACTTCAGACTTTTCGCTTGGGTTTTCATTTTTGGATTTGGCACACCTGCTCGACAAGTTGGTGCCTTTGATAACCCCAGCTAATTTAGCTATTCTTGCTATTCCGTAACCAATGACAGAATTAGGTAATTTGTGGTCCTAGGTAATGCATACACTAGCTGCCTTTTCAGTTAATAATTGGACAATCTAGTTTCATATTACTTTAAATGTTTAATATGATTTATTATCATGGCTAGTTTCATATTACTTTAAATGTTTAATATGATTTATTATCATGGGAGAACATGTTGTTTTGGTTAGCAGGTTTTGGTGTCTCTTTTTTATTGGTAGATAGCGAGTCACCTGACCCATGACATTTGAGGTTTGTTTTGCCAGTATTGTTTGATATATTTAATTAAATTTATTATCAATTGCTTTTTGTTTGTCGGTTCTATAAAATGGCATAATTTTCCAGTTAGTTAATGATTTCTTACTTTTAAATAATTAATCTCGCTCTCAGAAAATTATCGTTTTTTTTTAATTCTCTGTCAGTTTTAACTATCGAAATTTTGTAAAAAGCGACTTATATTTACTCTTTAATGATATTATAAGCGCATTCTTGCTAATTGTATTTCTCAAAATATTGTAAATATTAGAATATAATTTTAATATTAATCTGCATTACGTTCATGAAATTTTATCACATACACAATAGCTTCCAATAATAGTGAACTTTTCGTCGAAATTACTGGGTTTTTTTAATCTTAAAATGGGTCGAGCTCCAAAACTTTGTTTGCCAGCAAAGAAAAATTGCAAATGAAAGTTTATAATAATTATCATTAAAGAGAGAGGGAAAGACAAAAGCTCGCAATTTTTTCAAACCGGTTTAAACTGGTTAATGACTTAAATTAATGAAGACAAATAATCACTTAAAAAATAATAATGCTCTCATACGAAAATTTGAAATTTTCAACCTAGATTTCATTTTCTTTTTTTCGGGTTATTTAATTAGATTTTTGAAAATTAATTTGTTTTTTATCTATTATGATTCCATATTTCCCTGCAACTACGTTTGTGCACAATACATATTCTATGCATACAGATGATATATCCAAAGAGCAAAATATTTATTTTGATCTGTAATAATTCTATCTAATATTCTTTTAACTCTAATCAAAATATTTCTTTTGATCTGTAACTATCAACAAATAAGAATAAATTTTTCAATTATATTTTGTTGGTTTTGCCTAAAGTAAATGACTGTTTATCACTTAAGTTATTCTACATGAGACTTCAAGACCATACTACGGACGTATTAGCGTATACATATAAACTATAGCAGTAAATTATCTCATATTACTATAAGTGTGACGGCGTACCATATTAACTGTGACATCACACTAATGCGTCACATTAATGTATAATACATCTGTGGCACTAAATTGGTCATTTGATATGCATCACATGAAACAAATTCATTCCATATTAATTTCACAGGCATAATCATGGAATAAAGAAAACCTTTTTAAATAATTTTTAATAAAGAATATATTTCATATGAATTTCGTAATTGATCACAAAATACGAATTAATTTCATTTCAAACATTCATAAAAACAAATTGAAAGATAAATCAAATTTTCTGAAAAGTTAAAAGAAATATTTCTTTAAAAGGAATCATGTTATGTAGATGAACCTTATATTCAATAATAAGTAAATTTTGCAATTCGGATTTTAGAAATAATACAACACTTCGCTAATATTTAACAGAGTCATTTTATTCTCAAATTCCCTTTCTTGTTTATTTCATTATTTATCTTTTAAAAATGAAAGTAACCGTATTTTTTTACCGCTAAACATATTAGCTTTAAAAATAAATCTAGATTAATAATTCATGTTGATCAATACTTAAAATAAATAAATAAAAATTTACACATTTCAGGTTTTATAAAGTCATACACCAAAAAAAAACGAACTTACTTTGATAGAGTTTATTACGATAATATAAAGAGAAAGAATAACAGTTCTTCTGAGGTCTTCATGCAACTGTTCAATTGAGGAAAAGAAAAACCACGAACAGCGAAAAGCCATTTCAAGCCGGATACGTAAAAGTGTCGTGACATTTCTCTGGAGGGAAGTTTGTAAAAGGTGGTACAATATGTGAAGAACTCTCACTTGTATGTTTCTGTTGACAGATGGACGCAATAATAAGTTCACTAGTTTACTGGTATCATAGCATTTTTTATAGTGCATAGTTAAGGGTTCTTTTCTAGTTTTTTATTGTTTTTATTTTATTTAAAAAGGTATACTAGAGTGTATTGAAAATAAGTAATAATTTAAAAGGGGCTAATTAATGACTCTCTGAGTGTGTTTTTTGTGAATGTTTTTCAATAACAATAAGCCTAAAATTTATAATCAAAGACAAATGAAATATTTTTCTCTGTTTGATTTATAAATACGTTTTTCCACGAGTGAGAACTGTGCAAAATCGTCATTAAATAAGAACATAGTGCAGCTAATTAATTGGGATAATCCCAATAACCCATAAATTATCTTTCTAATTTCATTAAATATATATATTATATAGATTTAAGAGTGTCTTCATAAAACAATCATAAAGATCTAAAAAATTTGCATTAAATGTCTCAGATGTAATTTAAAACCAAAACACTTATATAATAGTACAAAAAAACTAACTACCTTCAAGCTTCTGAAGGTAAATTAAAAAGTTAATTTTATACAAAAACAAGCTAAAACACAAAGTCATCAGCAATGTTCTCGGTATTGAGATCTTAAACACATGGTGGACACTCCTTTAAACAATAAAGGATTATATATTAAATGCCTAATTAGTCACAACAATCCCTATTTTTCATCCTTTTTTATCATGTCAAAACATGATGTTGTTTAGGAATGAGGTTTTTAGTGTCAACAAAAATCAGTAGGTGACACGAGCATCTCAAAAGAAAACCAGCTTTTAATAACGTGTTGCCATCCCATCTACAAAAGCTCTGACTTTCAAAAAAGTTGATGACTACAGCAAATAAAACCTAGAAGAATATCATTCTGAGCACGTGATTATATGAAAGGAAATGAATAGGAAATGTGATATTTTTTTAAACAATCAATGCGAGACAAAGTTTTTTTTAGATCGTTTGCAAATTCTAAAGTGACTCATTCGACAAAACGATTAAAAGGAATAAAAATATAATTTAACTTGCACGAGCACGTGGTGCTTGGCCGTTCAAGAAATGAGGTTCTGACATGATACATTGATATATGCATAGCAGATTTCATTTTAATCTTTTATTTATTTTTTATCTTTTCTAGAAAAATAATCATGGAATGAAAAATGCCATATATATTAATAGAAATACCCAAGTCTGCCCTATTTTACACATATCACTATATTAAAAAAATTAATTAATTTTTTCGAAATTAACATTTGATGAACTCTCTTTAATATTTTAATGCCAGTCATGGATTAATAAATTTTCATAAAATCAATAAAATTCTGAATAAAGGGTTTGTGTTAAACTAATTAATTTAGACAACGAACACATGTAATGCAATTTTAAAATTTAAATAATATGGAAAACATGATATTCATTTTATAAAAAACATTAAAAGTGGGACAATAAATAATTACAGGAATAGTTCATAAATTATCTTTCTAATCTCATTATTATCATGTCAGAACATGTTGTTGTGTTTGGGATGATGTTTTGGTCGTCAACAAAAATCGGTGGGCGAAAAATAAATTATTAACTGCACAAACATCTTTAAAAATCCGCTTTTAATAACGCGTTGCCATTGCATTTACAAAAACTTTGATTTTTAAAAAAATAAGTCAATGACTACAGCAAATAAAATCTAGAAAAATATCCTTTTGAACACGTGATTATATGGAATGAAATAAATAGGAAATGTGATATTTTTTTTAACAATCAATGGGAGACAGCGTTTTTGGATTGTTTGCCATACTAAAGTGACTCATTCAATGAAGCAATTAAAATGAATAAAAATATCATTTAACTTGCACGAGCACGTGGTGCTTGGCCGTTCAAGATTTTATGTTATGACATGATGCATTGAAATATACATAGCAGATTTCATTTTAATCTTTATATATCTCTCATATAGATTTGATAGATTCATATAGATAGATTTATAATTCAATTACAAAGGTCTTCAGATTTTAAGGTAAGTGAACACAGATACTTACCTAAAGAACAAAATTCATTTCGATATTAAAAGAACAGTACATAATGTAACAAAAATACTGCACGTTTTTAAGAAACTTGAAATTTCATGAAGTATTATTCTTTTAAATTGTTACAGTTTTTAAGGGAACATTTAGAGTGGGTCTACTAAGCATAACTTGCTTCGTACAACCCTAACAAATTTTGAGAATGCCACAAACAATAATGCGGAAGAATCAAATGCTTTCTTTATACACTTCCTCTTAGGTATTGATAAAAAAATCCTTCAAAATGAATATGAGAAATGCCTTTGTTTTGGTTAGGAAAAAATTGACAGTTGACTGTATATACTAATGTACTATTGTATTCCCATCTGTTGCGAATATGGAAACATTCGAAAGAATCGAACAACTTTTGATCTCTTCATATTTGTTTACAAACAGGTGATCTTTGTACTTTTTCTTCGTAAAAGGTTTTTCCCATAAATGATAGGTATTTGTATACATATTTCGTGCAGAGATACATCCGCGTTTTAGCAGCATTTTTTTCAAATATCGCAGCTTTTATCGTAGTATCATAAAGGTTTTCATAAATCAAAAACTGAGAATTTTGTGTTTATTAGATCAATAAAAGCAGATGTTTTCCTGAAAAATCCATTAAACAGTAATATATATATATATTGATTATTTCCAATCATTTAAAGAAGAATCGTGGGTGATCAAACAAAAAAAATCAAATTTGAAGGCTCAAGAAACAAAGTGAGAAAAATATAATTTAAAAGGTCCTTCCTTTAACGCAATTCTTAGTTATAAATTTTAAACTTTGTAATGCCCAAAAGTAATTTTAAAAAATTCTTTAATAAGTTTGTTTTTATTCTTATTTAATAATATAATTTCTTTCTATTTTTAATTTTATTTTAAATCTAATATTTGTTATTTATTTTTAAAGCGTAATTTTTGTTAAAAAATTAAGTTTTTTATTAACGTATTTTAAATATAAATAGTTCATAAAATTTTAATTTAAATAATAATATACATATTTCAAACATTTGTAAATTGTTCAAAAATTGCATACTATCAAAATTTGGTTCAAACTTTTAAATATTACATACTTATGATTGTAGAATACAATAGTAAGATCAACAAATTTTCATAAGTATATTTATAAACACAGATAATATTAATACATTAAAAATATTTCAATTCATTAATTTTTAATATTTAATTTTATATTATATTATATAGTAAAATCATCTGTGTTTTGTACCTGGGAGTCATTAATACACTACATACCATCAAAATTTGATTCAAAATTTCATAAATTACAAACTTTTGCTGTACAATACAATAGTAAAGACAGTTTTCCAATATGCATGTTTCTAAACTCTAGAACAGGGATTCTCAAAAGGGGGGTCGCGGGATGTGTCCAGGTGGGTAGCGAGATATGGAAGAAAAGTTTAAAGAAAATTAATTTATTGCTGTAGTTTTCATTAAAAAAAAGAATGCACATAAAGATTTTAATTCACATACAAGTTGGTTTTTGTATTCTATTAGTTAATGGGATACATGAGCTTGTTTGAAATTAGCTAATTTTTTAATGTCTGGAATGAGCTGTGTAGCAGACAAAACAATGTCATTTCCCAGTGTCAAACGATTTCTTGATCGTGTTTTTAAATTTATCATTATGGAGAATCCTTGTTCACAGTTGTAATATGCATAAAATGGCATAAAAGTTTTTATTGCTGTTGTGGACCGTTCTGGGTATTCCTTTTTAATGCGTATCCAAAATTTGTCGATATAAGCAATGTCAAAAGTTACTTTAGCTGGCTGATCATTTAAAATCTCTAACAGTTGATCATGATGACGGGCACTTAGCTCAGATTTTGTTACGGCTTGCTGTCTGAACGGATTGACTATCCACACAACCCCACTCATATCCTTAACTGGAATGTAATCGGTAAACTGTTCAATCAAAGTTTCGAGATGAGATGATACTAGTAAGGAGAAAGATGAAGTGTCAAGGGATGTGGCTCCAATACCCGACACATAATCTACGAACTCTTGAGTACGTGTAAAATTTTCAAAATCTCTGTCTAAACTTTAGACAGAGTTAAAACTTTGGGGGGGGTCGCCAAAATACTTAGTCTAAAAAGGGGGTCGCAACGTTTAAAAGTTTGAGAACCCCTGCTCTAGACAATACAAATGCATTAAAAATATTTCCCTCTTTAAGTAGTTAAACGACATTCATTAGAAAATAATTATAATGCTTTTATTTCGATTGTCTTTTTTGAATAATCATGCATACAAAATGTTTTCTTTTAATTTTTCTCAGGATATATATAATAATAAAGCAAAAAAGAGATAATGAGAAACAAAATTTTAATAATTATATTTATTGCAATAGTTTCCCCTGTTTTCAGAAAATTTTGTACGAAACGCTCAAATTTTAATGCTTTTTATATTCTTTTTTTCCCCTTCCGTTCTTCATCTAACCTTGACATGCAAACATGACTTCGGAAAGGAAATGGTATAAAAGGTCATGGTAAAATCGTATTGCACTATTTCAGAATTGAAATTTACAATCTTTGAAGTTTTTATATACAAAAACTTGAAGTTTGTTGATGTCATCATCATAGATGAGGACATCATAGATGGTGTACTGAATCCAAATATTCACGAATGTTTACCAATGTGAGGCCATTAGAAGTGCTGTGTTGGATGAATTAGTCAGATTTTAAAGACAAAATATCATACATATCCTTACACTAAATAATAGTGATATCTTAAAAATATTTAATATTATGTCATTTAATGAAATTCTCGATTAAAACATTTTTTTTCTTTATTCTGCAGCTAGTATACTTAAATAAAACTTATTGAACAAATGAAAAATTATACAGCAACGTTATGAATGCAATTAAATTATTTATAAATTATTAACCAAATTTATTGTGAGAAAATTACGGAACTAAATAATATCATCTAATATTTTTTGAGGTTTATTATTCATTTTATGTAACGTGAATTTGTTCAAATGTAACAACATGACATGAAATTTTACATTAATTATTATCGTACAAAATTGAAACCAAAAAATTCTTGAAAACTTAAGGAATTATTATGAAATTTTTGCATCGAAACAAGGAATTCCAAGCAAGATAACTTTCTAAATATAGAACTCATTTATCTTATTATATACTTAAACATAGCATGGAAATAACAGATTTTATGCTCATAAACTCTATATAAGTATTTAAAAAAATCTGTATTTTTCAAAATCCTTTTTTAAGAAAATACATTTTTAAATAAAGATTAAAATGAAATCTGCCACTCAGATTTCAATGCATCATGTCAGAGCATCATTTCTTGAACGTTTAAGCACCTCGTGCTCGTGCGAGTTAAATTATATTTTTATTCATTTTAATCATTTCATTGAATGAGTCACTTTAGTATTGCGAACGATCTAAACAAAACTTTGTCTCGCATTGATTGTTTTAAAAAAATATCACATTTCCTATTTATTTCATTTCATACAATCACGTGCACCAAACGACATTTTTCTAGGTTTTATTGGCTGTAGTCATTAACTTTTTTTAAAAAAAAATCAGAGCTTTTGTAAACGCATTGGCAACACGTAATTCAAAGCTGATTTTTTTAGATTCTCATGCAGATAATAATTTTTTTTATTTTTCACCTAAGGATTTTTTTTGTCGCCAAAAATCTCATCTACAAAACAACATTATGTTCTGACATGATAATAAATTAATAAATTTATTTATTTATTAAATGATAATTAAAATTTCTTGCTTCTTCTTTCTTCAATAATAATGTATTAATAATTTTTAATTAATTGATTACTAACTACTAAAAATTATTTGAAAAGGCTGAACATTTAAATAGTCCAACTTCAGGTCACTGAATAGCATAGGGTTAAAAGTAATTCGAAAATGGAATTTTTTTTTTCAAATATTAAGAAAACATTTCTTATTGGCTAAAACTACACAAAAAAACTTATTCGGAATTAAAAAGTATAAAATCGATAATAAGTTTTTGGTTTGGTTAACAGAACTTTAATAAGATCCGAAAAAGATAATAATAAGGTAAAATTTCAGTGTTAATAAGATTCATTAAAAACCGAAACTGAAAACCATTTAAATTAGTTTTAGATGAACAATAGAAAACTGTTAGATGTATTCGAACAGAAATTCTGTGCTGACTCTAATAAAAGCTTTAGAATACTTAGAATCTGGATAGTAATGTTTAACTTTTCTTCTATGTATCACTGGAAAGTAAAACTGAAAAATATATCATTAATTTTAGGTGAAATTTGAAGTACGAAAAGTTACTGCAGAAACCCAATGACCTTCTGTTGACATAATAAAGACACTACTTAAGAAAAAGAGACGAACCATTTAAAAAGCTATTAAGCATCATTTAGTCCTTCTTCGTGTAGGTGGCTTGCTTTTAGCTGGCTTTTTTACAATGGTCAGCACGTGTTTCTTTCAGTCGGAACCAACACACCCACGTCCATGCAATTAAACATTTACTTATATAACAGCGAAGCAATTTATTAAATTTATTAAATGATGTAAAGTTTAATGAACTATAAAGAGCTTGTCGCACAGAAGAATAAGATGTGGGGAGGTCATTTTTTCACATAAAGAATCGTTTTTTTTTTTTTTTTTTCATTGGGCCAATTGGATAGCAGCTCAGAGGTGTTATAGATCGCGAGCGTTTACTAAAGTGTTAAGATGACTTCTTAAAATTTTTAACCAAAACTTTATTTAATTTATTATCATGTCAGAACGTGATGTTGTTTTGGGAATGAGGTTTTCTGAAGTCAACAAAAATCCGTAGGTGAAATCTAAACATTTTAATCGAATTGCGAAAAATTGAATTTTTTTTATCTGCACGAGCATTTCAAAAAATCAGCTTTTAATAACGCATTGCCATAGCATTTACGAAAGTTCTGATTAAGAAAAAAAATGAGTGAATGACTACAGCAAATGAAACCTATAAAAATGTCATTTTGAGTACGCGATCATATGAAATGAAATAAATAGGAAATGGGATATATTTTTTTTAAACAATTAATGTGAGACTAAGTTTTTCGAGTCGTTTGCAGTACTAAAGTGACTCATTAAATGATTCGAAGGCGTTTATAAAATAATAGAATAAGCAAAAGTTTATTTCAGTTAGTAAGCATTTTTGATAGGCCATAAACGCTTAAATTCTCGGTTTCTGTTCTAACGGAGCAATGAATTAATACTTTTATACACTAATAGAAATGACTGAAAAGCAAAAGGATGAAATTGTTTTAAACTTTGTTTAAACGAATCGAGGCATTATAACAAATTATACTTTAAAATTAACAATGCCGGCGTCCTGGCATTGGGGTAACGTGCCCCGGGCCCGAATTAACGCAGTTGGGGCCCGAGACAAAAACTTCCTAGGGGCCCCCTCTGTTGCACTACTTACTTCAGTAATGAAGAACATTCATTAAAAAAAAGGAAACGTAAAATAATGTTTTATTTGATTTGGGGGCCCCACTTATGTTGGGGCCCTGGGCAACTGCCCTGTACGCCCCTGCCTTAGTCATGCTCTGAACTCATCTTCCCATGATCTGGGTGTCCGCTGTTGGAGTCCTGGTTTGTACATGTGGTTCTGTTCTCTATCTGTAAGGTGTGTGAATGTGCCCCCCCCCAGGAAAAAGGGTCCGTGTAAGCGAATGTGATGGGTGAGTAGCAAAAATCGTACTCTTGAACCCCAGTTGGAGCTACTTCAATTCAAGAGACTCTGACAAGGCTTAAATCACTGACTACCTCAGCGAACTTGTCCATGGCAAATTTCATAGGAATCAGCAACAAAATTGTAGATAATTAATGGAAATATTTCCAGGAAATAAAATTGGTATGATTAAATGAATAGTTTTTTTTTAAGAGGGTATGATTTTCTCTTAAAATTTTTGTTGCTCTGAAGTTATTGCAAATAAACTATAAAAAATGAAATGAAGTGAATAACTGAATATATTATTAAATTTTGCTCTTTGAAAAGTTGGCAATATTCTTTCTTTTGTTGAATTTCTTTTCTTTAACAATCATTGTTGAAAACCAGGGGTTTTAGAACAAAGACATTTTTAATTGTTCTTTTTATATCAACTTTCCCAAGATTTCGTCGCATTTTCTACGAGATGAGAAAATTTCAGTTGCTCCAATGGTTATCGAAAACTCAAGAGAAGCTTCAATTCAACTAAATTCGGTTAATGATCAAAATCAAAATTCCTTAACGCTTCTGCAAGTTCATTTTGCTGGAAAAAATAAACACAAGAAACATTAGCAGGTCGTGAGATAGTAAAATGGAGCAATGTCTGCAAACGATTAAAACAAATTCAGCGAAACAATTGAATCTATTTCCTCTTGAATGAAACTTTCTCCACGGTGAAAACGCTTTCAAACAGTGTTTTTCGTCCGGTTGAATGCTCCTGGAGTGTAAATAGAGCCAGTCTTGCTCGTTCGGTCGGAACGTCGTCTTGCGGTAAATAACGCTTGATGAGCTGAAAAAGCATTCGCATCTTGCGTTCCGTCCCTGTCCTCCCCCCTTTCTTTCTTTTTTTTTTTTTTTTTTTTTTTCTTTTCCCGATGTTAAATCTTGGGTAACAGCATTGGTGGCAAATGCTCTTTTTCATGTTTTTATGATGTGTGCTGACATTGGCACGTAAAGTAGGTCTGTCACTGATGGTAGTAACGGTTCACTTGTTATTTCAATGATAATGACATCAGAATGAGAAAAATCCTCCCAAAGTTTGCCACAATTTGTTTGTTTGCCTAATCAATTTCCCATATGGGTTTTTAATAATATGACAAGAATGATTTTTGTAAAAGACATTAAAATCAAATTGTATTTCGCTTATGGGGAAATAATAGTTATTAATGGTCTGCAAGAAAAGAAACACAGCTTCTTGATTATTTTCTCTCTCCATTCGCTATTTTACCTACAGAGTGATTCAAAAGTCAAGGAAGAAATTTTAAGAATAAAACTGTCGTGTAATAACAAGTATTCATTTTTGTTGTTACTTATGTCACTTGCCATGGACAATCCCAGCTGATACATCAGCAGGTTTTAAGTCGGAGATATACGCCTCTTATTTTACAAGTAGCGCCATCTCGGACCAAGAGTAAGAGTTAGCTACACATACGCCGCAACCCTTTTTAGGGGGCGGACTTCAGTCATACATCTCAGATCGTAATTTAGACCTGGAACAGAGAACGATCACCTCTGAACCTGTACTTCCAGTGGAATCACTCTCGACATGGAAGACATTGCGACCACGAACAAATTTAACGAGCGCCTATCGTCTCACACTCGGGGAATCTTTTGGCCGCTAAGGTTCGAACTCGTAACCTACGGAGTACGAGTCCAACGCTTTACCAACCAGGCCATCCCGGCATTCACTTTTTAATTATATTAATTAATTTCCCATATGAGTTTTTAATAATCTGACAAGAATGATTTCTATAATTGACATTAAAATCAAATTGTATTTCGCTTATGGGGAAATGCTCGTTCTTCATGGTGGGCAAGAAAAAAAACACAGCTTTTTAATTTTTTTTCTTCCCATTTACTATCTTACCTACAGAGTGATTCAAAAGTCAAAGAAGAAATTTTAAGAATTGTTGTTGTTATTACTGATGGCACTTGCCATGGAGAAGCCCGCTGTTGCATTAGCGGATTTAAGAAGAAATCAGCGCCTCCCGTTTGAAGCAGCGCCAACTAGGGCCAAGAATACGACTTTAGCTACACACTTATCCTATTCGCTTGCATGCCCTCTATTTACAGAGGGAACATTCATACGCCTCACAGACAGCACACAGAAAAACAATCATGCCTGAGCCGGAAATCGAAATCGGGACGCCCAGATATCGGGGAAGACGCGCTACCCTTATGCCAGGACGCTGGCAAATTTAAGAGTAAAACAGTCGTGTAAAAACAAATATTTATTTCAACACAGTATGAGACTGTCAAAGCAAAAGAAAGCTGCAATAATATTTCCGAATAGGCAAACGATGCAGCTGCTTAGACCTCTGAGTTAAATGATAACGCAAATAGGCTCGTTGAGAAAAGATTGCAAAATATATAAATTTGTACAAAAAAAATCAAATTCTATTTATTATAAAGATAGTATTAATATAATGTTAAATAGGATTGGTCAGATCCCTATATTAGTCAATATATTCCGTAGTTATTTAATTATTTATAACTTCCAAGAGTCTTCTTGAATAATGTTTTGTACAAATGTCAAGATCATAATAAATTAAATATATTATTAATAAGTTTAATGTGAATGCGTTATTAATAAGTTTAATCTGAATGTGTTATTAATGTTTAATGTAATATAATAAGTTTTTTTAAAAAAAATGTGAAATTAAAGCATTTAAATGGGATTTATGAAATGCGTACTGAATTAAATATGCCTGATAACGTACCCTGTCTAGAATTGCAAAATGCTGATATATGCCGCTGGTCACAGAGGACTCTTTACTACTAAATAAAATAAAAGAAATATAAATAACAAATAAGCTGTACAAATTTAAATTTAACGGAACTCAGGTTGAAAATAGCATAACAACGTGCAAAGAGTATATTACATAAAGTAGCAAATCCTTTGAACACTTACTTCAGATGCAACGAAAGTTTATTGATGATGATGCGTCCTATAGAATAGTTTAAATGTCAAACTCATAGTACGTGTTTTGCGATATTTATGTATCTGAATTATTATGGTATGGTAAATTTATAGTATTGGCTTCTTTTCTTTTCTCTCTCTCTTTCTCATTGAATCATTAATAAACAGCCTACCTATAACGAATCGTTTAAGCGTTTACAGTCTCATATTCATAAAAAAAGGCTTGTATATGTATGTTTTATATATCTTTATGTTTGGACCATGGTTTAGGAAACACCCTGTATTTATGAAATTTTTTCTTCCAATTTCAAGAGCGCTAGTGCATAAGGAAATATGAAGAATTAATATAGTTTTAATTTATAAGAACAATGATCAATTAAATTCAATCATTTGAAGATTTTCAAAAACGTGCTTGAAATCATGATGAGTTTCGTTCTTGATTTCGTTGACAAGAATTATTAATTTTTTTAAAGCATGTATTCCTAATTTCATTTTCGTTATTCCATTGGGAGACAGGATTCCAAATTTAAAAGGTTTTATGGCTTAAGATAAACATCTATGAAGGAAAAGATGTGAGAAATCTGAGGAAAAATGAAGAATAACCGATTTTTCTTTTTTACGTGTTTCATATTTATAGCAAAATTTTAAGCAATACATTTTTTCCAAATTAATTTGCTTGTTGATTTTTGTTATTAAAATATTTTAAATAGTATAGAATTACATCTAAATTTGCGCAAAATTTAACAAACAATAAAAAGAGAGGGAAATAATGGAGAACTCCGGAAACCAGTTTTCATAACTCGGATAATTTTATAAACCTATATATATTACAAATAATAGTTAGAAATGAAACGAAGAAAGACTAAAACGTGGTAAAAAATTGGAGATTTTTTTTAAGCTTCAAATGTGTTTGCTGCATTGTTACATTATGAAATGATTATAGGGTTAAATGGATTTTTTCAATTAAAAACACACCATGGATTTTTTCAGTTAAAGAATATAACGTAGTAATAAGATGTTTTATAATATTTGAAAGAGAATTTAATGCTTTATGAGATTATGTGCTTTGATTTTTAATTTCATTGATTTTTTTGTGTATTTTAGGTCATCAAAGTGAAATAACAAGAGAGCACTGTCAATAACAACACTTGGCTTTTTGCATTCAATTGAAGCTATGCCTGAGATTTGAGTTGTGTATGAATAAAGAATGAATGTCTCAAATTATTGCCAGTCATTTAATTTTCACACTTCAAAAATTAAAATATAAGCAAGAAAATTAAAATGAAATCTGCTGTGCATATTTCAATGTATCATGTCAGAACATCATTTCTTGAACGGCCAAGCACCACGCGCTCGTGCGAGTTAAATTATATTTTTTATTCATTTTAATCGTTTCATCGAATGAGTCCCTTTAGTATTGCAAACGATCAAAAAAAACTTTGTCTCACATTTATTGTTTAAAAGAAATATCCCATTTCCTATTTATTTCATTTCATATAATCACGGGCTCAAAATGACATTTTCTAGGTTTTTTTTAGTCATTAACTTATTTTTTAAAATCAGAGCTTCTGTAAAGGTGATGGCAACGCATTATTAAAAGTTGATTTTTTGAGATGCTCGTGCAGAAAATAAAATTTTAATTTTTCGTCTACGGATTTTTTGTTTACGCCATAAACCTCATCCCAAAAGCAACATCATATTCTGACATGATAAAAAAATTAACATGAATTGAAGCAGTATTCTCGTCTAACAACTAGAGAATTTTTTTAAAAATAAATTCTAGTTTGAAACAAATTCTAAAATTAAAAATAAATTTGAAAAAAACTTTTCTTTATTACTCTACTCAGTACTAAATAGGTATTTTTAGGAAGCGGATCCTTTTGGAATTAAAAAAATATATTTAAATACTTGAAAAATTTAAAATATATATAAAGTAAAATCTTACAATCAACAAAACTTTCTTTTGAAATATTTAAAGAAAATTTTATATGTTTTTGAGAATTGTGTAATAGTTGCTGAAATTTTTTCCGATAAAAGTAAAAGAAATATGTTCTGATTTCATCTTTTGTGACAGTTGTTTTTCTAAATCAAATAGAATAAATAAATAAATAATAACATAACTTTCAATGTATTTCAGTTTATTAATTTTGTATCTACAGCAATTTCTAATATTTCAGAAAATAAAAGTATGTTAAAAAATCCTTGTTATGATTTTTTTCTATTATTATTTTTTCTTTTATCTGTTATTGCTAATTGTATATAAAAACATGAATAAATGAACTTAGATATACAAATCGGATTCCTTGAAAAGACTTAAAGATATAAAAGAAGTTTCAATTGCTTATTCACTGTTTATTTTCAAGTAATTCAATTAAAAGTTAAATTTCAAGTAATTCAATTAAATTAATAAATGAATAAACAATATTTTACTATAATTAATGCTAATTAGTACACGTAATAAATGAATAATATATTTTATAAAAAGAAAATTTTTCCTCTTACCGTTTGAACTTGAAAAATCCACAATTGAAAAAAAGAGTAATGACTTCAAAACACCATGGCCTCAAAAAATAAAAATTTTTCCAATATCAATGGCAGCATGCATTGGCATTGCCAGAACCGCTCTGTTAACTAAGCGTGCGATTGCGAACGTCAGACGATTCTGCCGTACGATTTGAATCTGAAACTTTGAGATTAAAAACGATTCATTTTCATTCAGCTGTCCGAGGAGAGGTTGCCATCTTTTGTTTTGGATCGCCAATAATTCAGGCTTATCGCCTATTTAGATCGTTTTCCCTTTCAAAGATGTATTTCTTCTTGAATAATTTTAAGCCTTTGGGCTTTTCGAATGTTAATCGCCATCTGACCTTAAAAATAGTACTTTGTCAATAGCCTGTAAGTTCTAAACCCTTAGGGCAGCATTTTGTTGTCGAACATAAACTTTCCTGAATAAATTATAAGATGTTTTCCTACTTTTAAAAATCGTTGAATAATCTTAACATTTTTTTGGCATCAAATAAAACTCTTTTTGTCATGAATAGTAATTTTGAGATTATACTTGAATAATACTTGACTTGGAAATGAGAACCAGCATGTTAAAGATAATTATGAATGAAGATTTCTGGATTAAATTTCCTTAAACTTAAAATTATTCAATAAGATCTGAGATATAATTCGACTTATAGTTTTAAGACTCAACAATCAAGAATACTATTAGTTCCTAAATACCTTATAAAAGCATAAAAATTATGTTTAGTTTTTAAGCATGTTTTTTGCATCATCAAACGGTAAGATGATTTTATTTTCTCTTTGTGATTTATAGGCTATGATGATGTCGTATTATCTCCCTTTCCGATGATGGAACATACTTTGTAAGGGAAGGATCTAGGTTATTGATGATGATCATTGGGTAATAATTACCTTGAAATCATGTTTGTGACAGCACGATTAATCAGATCGAACGCTATGACAAAACGCCGATTGATTTTACCCTATTCTTGAAAAATTCGGAATGAAACTTTAACTGGCATTTATTGTCTTTGACAAATAATAAAATTTTCTCTGCTTTTGTGCATGCACCAGTTGGTATCATAGAATTAAAATAATAATGAATTTAACTGACGGGGATGGATATATTTATGTCAAGCGATATATAGAAACATAGAATCAAATCAAAATAGAAAAGTTTCAACATGAAATGAAATTCATAATTAGAAAATAATAATTATCTCGAATAAATATGTGCCTCATGAAGAATTCAGAAAGTAACTCTTTTTACTTACTATTAAAAGGTGTTTTACTTTATACCATTCTCGAAGTAAAGTCGTCGTTACGTAATAATCAACAGAAAAGAAAGTGTGGTCAAAGCTTTGTAAGCCAGATAACACAGGTGATACACAGGTAATTGCTTTTTCGATACACAGGTAATTGTTTTTGTATGATGGTTTTGGTACTCGGCTACAAACCCTAAAGTTGCAAGTTCGGTCCTAGGGCAATCAGCATGAGCCAAAATGGTGACCCAGACGTGATCAGCAAACTTGAATAAGCAACCTTCGTACAGCTTTTGTACCGCCCTCTACTGGCAGCAAAAGTCATCAGGCGCATTAAACACAACAAACAACATCGCCAACAACTCACACACGCTCGCCATAAGCTTGGCGCAAACATATCGTTCTTATCTACACTAACCCACTAGTGGAAGAGTATGTGGTGAACGCTTTATAAGCTAGATAACAGATACGCTACACAACGAATTACTTTTGTATGGTAGTTATCTTTCTCGGTTACAAAATTTAATGTTGCAAGTTCTGTCCTAGGACAATCCGCATCGGCCAAAAATGTAAATTTCATCCAAATTATGAATTTTGGAAAATTACTGATTTATATACAAGCCGTTCTTCAACCGATGTTAGCATTTTAATTCGAATACTAGTTCTTTATAAGAAAAGAAAGGAAAGAAATTTGAGGACAGAAACATACTTCAAATGGAACTCTGATAATTTGTCAGATGTACTCAACAATAAATTCAAAGATGCATTATTAAAGAAAACAAATAATGTCATTTTCAGGAGAAATTTTTAAATAGAATATACAAGTGAGATTAAAATAAAATCACTGCTTGTTTTGAACCTTGGTTCATAAATTATGGGTAACGTAAGAAAAATACGCATTAGTTCATTTCTTACTTTTATCAATAAATCTACAATTACAATTACTGACATATCTATAGAATATATATATATATATATATATATATATATATATATATATATATAT
>JAOUZG010037989.1:1008397-1073837 GCA_026289955.1 Argiope argentata | reverse complement strand
ATATACTTTTTTAAAACTTTCATTTTCAATTTTCCTAACTGGCAAAGAAAGTTTTAGAACTCGATCGATTTTGAGATGAAATAACAGCTATGATATCTTAGTTCTTCGTCAACCTTTTAAAAACGCGTCTGCTGTCAAAGAACTATACATAATAATAACGCTATACTAGTAAAAGCAGGTAAATATATCTTCTGCCCGTAAATTTCACAGACATCAAAGTCACATCATGTTCTCCCATGATAATTAAGTTCAAAGTTGCTAGTTTATAAACCTTTAATAAATGTTTTCAATTAAGCTTATCCATGTGCTTATTTTTGTATAGAAGCGGTGAAAATTTTTTAATCTTATGTACTTTTGCATAAGTAAAAGTCCCAAATGAGTTTAGGGTTGTACAAGAATAATTAAATATATGATGCATAGATTTTTGAATAGATTAATTCTGTAATTCATGAACAAAAGATATTCGGAAAGACTGTTGAGGAAACAGTTTATTGATGTATAATAGTAATTAATTCATTGGAATAAAGCATAAGTCCCAAAATAAAGACATATTATTTACTATGCACAGATCATTACAGAGATAATAGCACGTACAAAAAAATTTCGGTACATTTAAACTAGAAAATTCAGTATTTTTTTTTCTTTTAAGTATATCATTTCAGCCACATTTTAAGTTAATTGCTTGTTCAAATTTTACTTTGTGAAGCAATGCAGGTTTAACAGAGTTTGTAGATTTTTTTATTAATTTGCATCTCTCGTCTTAGAGAAACAAATTGTATATTATTTATATATCAGCTTTTTCTAAATAATTAAAGACGTAGACTGTATTTATTTTTAATAATTAACTACAAAAAAATGAACTTAGATATATCAAAATCTGTCTAATTAACTCTAGATAAGATAATTTTAAAATTTATTTTAAAAAATCGGTAATTTATATTAATTTAATTCAGATCTCGTTTCATATAAAAATTTCTTTCTTGATCTCGGCTTGTCTCACGGCTATCTGCTAATCAAAAAGGGTGCAAGACCTAAAAAGAGAAAAATTATTTATTTATTAAAAGGCTTAGAATCATCTTGTCTAGTTTTATAGAATTTTTTTTCTTGGTAGGGGGACAAATATCCCATTCAGTCCAACGAAATCTTAGTAAAAAGAAAGAATTTTTCTATTCATCACTCCAGGACCTTGTAGTTGTAAATGAGTCTAAACAAATATGTTTCTTTCAAAAGGTACCGATTAATAGGTCTCGTCTCTATCCTTTTTTTATGTCACAAGAAATAATTCGACAATTAAAAATTTATATTTGTAACAAAATGGTCAGATTCTTAGAAAAATATGTCTGTTATTTCGAAAGGACTCTTACAACCAAAAGCTCTAGTACAATATTTTAACGGTATTTATTGATATTCTGAATGCCGGACTGTATTGTGAAGATACTGTAAAATATTAGTAAGCATTTTGCGAAAACAGAGACTATCTGAAGTCGCTATGTAATTATTTCGGATTGTCTTCCAGTTTTTATTATAAAGCAAAACTTAAGTACTAAAAATTGAAAATAGCGAAAGTTTGTGACAAAATTTGCTTTTCGATAGTTTCGCTTTAAAAAAATCAATGTCTCAAGAAGACATCGAAACGGAAGGCTAAAAATTGTGGACATATATATATTTTCGGGCTATTGAAAATTAATTTCGCTTTGTTTTTTAAAATTCAAAATAGCAAACTAATATTGCAGAATTTTCCATATTTTTTGTATCTTCGACGATATCCTAAATACCAGTCTCATTTCCCAATACTGTGAATTTTGAAAGATTTTTTTTAATACTGTCGACAGTTTTTTTAGTAAAATATTACAACTGAACATTTGCATACAATTTAGCAAGAACGGCAAGAAACTGTCTATTATAATTAAACAGAAACTGCTAAATCGACAGGCGAATATTTTCATAAGATAAATAAAGATGCTTGTCTCAGTGGTAAGATCTTAACTTCGGAACTGGCGGATTCTATGTTCGAGACTATTCTATCAAAGAAAAACGCGCATTCAGGTTCGATGAAAACTAAATCTGCACAGGACAGATGACCTCCATTCCTGTAGCGATTCCCTGACGAAAACTATGGAAAGATGCAGTCAGTTCAGTCACTGCCCTTGTTTCAGTATGTGGCTTAAAATTATAAGATCCTCTCCGAGTTAGTTCTGATGTTTTTTAACAGGATTTAATTAATTAAACTTCTACACTTCAATTGTATAGAAAATTGTGGGCATTTACGTATTAGACCGTCGACGCCAACGGTTTAGTAACTCATTGTGATGGATTCAAATTTGGCGATAAACCGTCGATGCCAACGAATCCAAAAAAATGGTGAACGACAGTTAAGGCTTGAACATTTTTTTAAATAACGGAGTTTTTTTTGACATTATTGGCGGTTTAGCAACTCATTGGTGAGGCCTTCCAATTTGGCGAGGCCTTCCAGATCGGCGGTCTAATACGTAAGTACAAGATTTTGATTGCCAAAACAATCAAGTAAAATATTCCATTTTTAAGAAATGTTCGTTTTTTTTTTTTTTTTTGTATTTTGATTCATAAAATAAATCGTAATCAAAATAGGTTCTAAATAATATACTTCTATATGATATCTCTATGCTTTTAACAGTAAAAATAAAGTATTATCGTTCCATATTATTCTAGAAAATCGTAAAGAAATGGAAGCTCCTTAATTTTGAATGATAATTCATAACAAAAGTAAATAAAATTTCACTAAAACGTCATGATTTGAAGGAGTGAGTTTTCAGTTTCTTAATAATATTATTTAATAATATCATTTCTCTAAGGTTCAGATGTGCTTTCTGTTGCAGTAATCTTCAATTAAAAGACCTTCCCTTTCTTATGTTATGTTAATGGGATATCAATGTCTGATATATTTTGTATTTATTATCTAGGAGATGCAATTTTATATTTCAATTATACTTGAATAATAGTTTTTTGATCCTGAATTCTAAATCCTGTCTACATTGCTTGCATGTATCTATACCTTTCCATTAATTTTTTACTGACATTTTGCTTCTCCCTTTTAATTTTTTAAAATCAGAATAACCTTTTCAAATATAAGTTTTACACCATGCATAAAAGCCATACTTATATATATGCACTTAAGAGAATTTGAAAAATCGAAGAAATAATTTCGTGGCCCCAACCATGGAATCAAACTTTCTCTTTTCATGTGAATATTTTCATTTCCACAATCGTCAGAATTTCAATCCCCCCGTCCTATTTTTCAAGACAAATCTCAAAAATTCTACCTCTATATACTTTTTTAACCCAGATAGCACAGCCTATGAAGCATTATTCTATAATATTGTGAAATATTATATGATATTAAACAACATTCCACAATATAAAATAATATTGCGAATATTGATCAATGACATACAATATTGTACAATATTTGTGTGCTTAGGGAAGAGGAAAATCACGCCAGAGATTCCAAAATCCAACCGTTGTAAAAATTCCATGCCAAATTTTATAATCCTAGCATCGAGGATGCCTCTCCCTCCCCTATTTATTTGCCAGAGTTTTCCGATGTAAACTAAAATTTTAGTATTTCTCCTATAGGGGAAATGGCAGTAAGATCGATTTCGGCACAATAGTACTTTCATTTGACAGGCTAAAATGTAAATCGTCAAACTTGGCTGAAATTATTTAAATTAATGCTATTTAATGTCATAGAACAATTGGTCGTTGAAGAAGGTTTGTTGCTAATAAATTATGTTTAAAAGAAATTTGTACCTAAATAAAATTTCTCGACAGCAAAAAGGAGTAATGAAGTAGCAATTATGGTAGCTATGATAAGCAATTACTTCAAATTACCTAAATCTGTATTTAAAATTACAGAAATGGGAGCATCATATTTACTATTCTTCAAGGCCTTCTCGGACAGCCCATAGCAATTATAAAATAATTTTGACTATTAAAAATGTCATTTGTCTAATATTACATAAGATAAAGAGCTCATTCGCCCCTCCCCTAAATGAAAAAGAGAGAGATAACTTGAAAAGGAAAAAGAAAAATGAAACACGAGCGGTAAATAAATCGTTGCTTAGCAACAGTAGTAGTGTTGTTGCTAATCGAATTGTTACGAAAGTGTTATTTTTTAAAATCTACCTTTTGTTTCACAGGTAAACTGAAATGTTCCTTTATTTAATATTAACCGTTTTACACTAAAAAACGGATAAAAACTAAAAGAATTTTTCTAGCTCTAATTAAAACATGAACGTACATTATTCAAATGTGATGTTTTGCCGAAGCAGAATGCATTGTTGATATTTCTATTTCTATTTACAGAATTGGCAATAGTGTTTTCCGTACGAAATTTGAAAGTGTCAAAAGTTTGTTTATATTTTGATTATTGTTGTGTTTCGGGCTTCAAGTTTGAAGCCAAACATGTGCTCCTTTACATCAAAAGCATAAAGTTTTGTATATGTTATCAAGCAGGTAAACAATCCGTTTTTATTTGATTACATTCGTTGTGATTTTTTATTTTCTTTGCTAAATATGATGGAAAATATTTCAAACAGTAAACCAAGATATATCGGGTATTACTTTTATATAAACGATGTAAGATTGTAATTTTAAAAAAAATATCAAGCATCTCAAAATTATACTACGATTATATGGAGAAACCAAATCGAAATTTTGTAGATTTGATTATTTGAAGAAATTTTGCCGAAATTAGATTTTACTTTTATAGAACTTCTGTTTTGGAAAAAGGGTTGAACTTTAACATTCCATTTTTATTTCATAGGTAACTAGTAATCTGAAAATTGTTTCTGTGAGAAGGAAGAACTGAATCAATACTTTAGATTGATGCATCTTATAGTATCAAGACTTTTATAAGCTGTAGTTAATGATATTGATTTTTTCCCTCGAATATTCAATTTGTCTGAGTAGCTTAATTATATATAAAGGTCAACAATTTTTTATTTTTTTATGCTCATAATAATGAGTATTATAATTGTTTTTATAATAGTATAATTTTAATGTATTAAGTTAATTTTTTCCTATTTTGCTTCATTTATAAATTTATATCTCATTTAATTCCATGTTATAATGACATTTATAAATATAGAATTATTAAAACTTTATACATTGTATAGTTCATTCTCACTGGCTCTGTAGTGAAATTATTCTACTTTCTTTTTGTTAATTCTTGACATATATCGTTCAAAAAAATGTTCTCCAATTTTAATGCACGTCGTTTAATAAATCAATATCAAAAATGTAAACTGATGTGTATAGAAAAGCTTCTGAAATTCCAATTCCCATAAATTTTTGGTAATATTTATTATGGATTTTTAAAGAAAATTATGTAATTTAAATACAATAAATAATGCATTTGATTGAAATTTGAACGTGTAAAAAAAATGAGATATCATTTCCTTTGAAAACACCCGCACATGCACGCACTCACACACACACAACAGATTATATAGTATTTCAGCTCGTAGAACTGGATGAATTTTTTATTCATAGAAAATATTGGCTATAATTATTTATATAGATCAGGAATAAGAATTCCTTATATTTTGCTTGAAAATGATGTACATACATTTTATTGTCTTTAAATGTACCTAAATCTTTTCAGGTAGAGTATTTCTTGACCATGGAAGCATTTGTGTTGAATATTAGTGGCAGAGAGAAAGGATCTCTTCTTCAAAACAAAACATTTGTCCCTTTAGATGGGTAAATTTTATCGCTTTATTCATATAAATTATGTTTTATCTTTTAAATATAATTTATTAGTTTTATGAATTCTTTACTAATTTAACAGTGAACAAGATAATCCCGACAGAAATAGCATTTAGAATTTTACCATTGAGTTAAATTTTTATGAATATCTCTTATTTTTTGCCAAAGTTTCCAAATTTCTTTTTTAAATATTAAATTTTTCTCAAGTAAAAGTAGTTATTGAAATTCCTAGATATTTCTATTTATTTAAATTTTTAATACTACATATGAATACTTCCTTAACCATTGATATTTAAGTTTTTTTAATCATAGATTTTATGTTATATCACATACTATTCTGCTTGAAAGGGCATTAACAAAAAGCTCACATATTGGTGCAAACATTCATTTCTTTGCATTATTATGTATTTAAAGAGTATAAGAAAATTTATGTTTTAAAAATTAGATAATTTTATTTTAATTCAAATACTAAGCAATATTTAATTTCATAATGTGTTTACATTTTTTTTTTTTTTTTTTTTGCAGGCCAATCTTTTCAATAAGTAATTGCTCTAACAACAAAACTGTCAGTTTTGTCCATGCAGCATGGAATAAATTAGGTACTGAAATTGTTGCAGGAGATTGTCATGGTTTAGTTTATGTATTTTTCCTTGAAAAAAACAGGTATTTTGCATTTTAAGATTTTTTTATAATTTCTGAAATGATATAAAATAAGTTTATGTTCCATATGTTCTTATACAATATTCACATATAGCATTTTATTGTATAACATAAAAATGCACTTCATATTCCTGCTGTCTTATGCTCTATACTAGAACAAAAGACAGTTGCAATATTATAATTACAACTTCTGGAATGCCATTTCATAAAAAAAGTGTTCTTTTCCAGATTTTTATAAAATCTACTATTCATGATTATTTTTATGAATGTATTTATTGTATTTATGAAATTAGTACATGTTTTATTTCAGCTACTTTAGTCATTACATGAAAATTAATTAAAATAAGTTAAGTTTTTCCTATATAACGTAATATGTTAAAAGATATTTAAAATACATTATTTAATTAATTATGAATTGTTGGTAGAACAGTAATCATGAGAGGGTCTTACATTATAACAAAGAAACTGTTGTTGTTATGCTGTAACTGTGTATAAATATATGAATTTTCTTAGTATTTTATTAACAAAAACATAATATGATAATATAAGCGAATCTGATTATTGAATTATAAGATTCTATTTCATAGTTTGTTATCAGTTTTTTTACTTTTATTATATATGATAAATGTAATCATTTTATTAAATTTTATTCTACTACTTTATATGATACTAGATGTTGCCAGATATTATTTTTCTATGGTAACTAAAAAGTGAGAGTGATAGTAATTTATTTTAACATAGTTGTCCTGTCTTTGCAATTTTCTAATTTTCTACTTTTTTACTTTTATAATGTTTTCTTGTATTTGCTTTCAGGTTTTTTTTGGTATGTCGTTTGAAAACTTGTTCATTTATAACTTTTACAAATGACAAAACTCAAAATGTTTTAGTTGCTCTCTCAGACTGCTCTATTGTTTCTTTAAATACAGGTAAGCTTTATTCAACATAACTCATTTAGTATATGTTGTACCCTTTCTTTGACTTTGCAAAGTCACTCACATATAACTCTTCTGTGTGGAGAAATATTTCAGGGATGATTATGGTTCAGAATTCAGATTTTTTTTTTTAAACCATTCTGAAATCTAATTTTATTAAATGCAAATTCATTATCTCTGTCAAACTTTATTTTAGAATAAAAATATCATTCAAAGATTGATTATACAGACATTGTGATCAAATGTGGAATGTTTTTGAATGGTAGAATAGATAGTAGAAAACTTTTTATTTGTATTAAAAAATAGTTTTAAAAAATTACATTAGATGGAAATCCTTCAAATCCTACTGCTAAAAAATTTAAGGTATTCTGTTGAATAACTATCCATTTTATGGAAATCATATCCATATAATAAGCATTTTTTTTTGTAATCATCTTAAAGTTAATATTATTCTTTCATCTGTAATACCTATCAATAGATTAATTTCAAATCATAATCTAACATTTGAACAGATAGTGTAGACTACAACTTTCTACTAATATCAAGTAGAAAGTTGTTGTCTACAAAAATTTCTTTTTGGTCTTTTAAATGTATAAAAGAAATGTACTTATGAATCATTCCTTATGTTGTAGTCCTTTTTCAAAAAAGTATCTGTTTTCTTAAATATAAAGCAATCAAAAAGCTGTACTATTTTAAGAATTAATTTACATTTTTTAAAAATTATTCTATTTGTTTGTGACATTTGTTGATGAAATTCTTCCCGAATATATTTGAACCATCTAAATATATGCAGTATGCTAATGCTTTAAATTGCTATAAATTACATCAGATTTTTATAATGATATAGTGTTCTGAATTTTTTTAATGCAGTGACAATCACAGTTGCATACTCTTTATCATGTCATTTCATTATTCTATTTGTTTATGATGTCTATCTAACAAAAATTTTAATAAAATTATTATATTTAATGTTAAGATGATCAAGAGATGCCAATTTTTAATATATATCCATTTTCATGATAAACACTTGTATATCGTTTTCCATTTGTTGTAAATGCAAAACTGGAAGTGAAAGTGTCAATTCAAGCTCTTTCATGCACTTGTGATAAAATGAAATGCACATTAAAGTAATATTTATTATTTATTTAAGTTTTATGTAAAAAAAATTTAATTACATGCAATTATTCATATATAAGGAGCTATTTCATGATTATCAACAATTTACAAATACATTTATAGATCAACTTTTAAACCATAGTTTGTGACAGCATAATCTCTCACCATCTTTATTTGGAAAATGATAATACTTAAAAATAATATTATATAACCCCTGACGATGGTTATGCTAACTACAACACTAATTCATAATCACACTAATTTCAATCCACTATTTCAGCAATCCATTTTTGGATTGCTAAATTAGAAGATTATTATAAGATTGTCATATTGTTTGTTTGTTTTTCATTTGCTTTTATATGAACTTAACGACATTAAACTTTACTAAAATCAAAAAATTCAGTTTGGGAATCCTCTCAACAAATTATATTTAATAATTATAAAAAAATTACATTTTATTGAATCATAAAGCCCATTTTAAGATAATGTGAAGGATATGACTAGAATATTTAAAAGAACTTGTATGAATTTAAACTAATTTCTTCTTTTGGTTTATGATTTGATTTTTGGCAAAGATCTTACTTGTGTGCAAATGTGATAGCTAGATACGGGATGAAATTAATTTTGATATCATTAGAGAGACATTATCACTTAACTAACTGTTCTTTTATTTAAATGTTACGCCAACTTAATTTAATGCATGAGTTACAATAAAAATATTATAAATGTTTTTTAAAAAATATAACTATGCTGTTAAAAAAATTACTAAAAAAGGAAATTAGTATAAAATTATTTTTAAAAAAACTTTTATTGATAAATGCTTAAAAATTTTAAAACATAGGAAAATGTCTTAAAATGTAAAGATTTATTTTGATTTCTTTGCATTACCTCAAAAATAAATTAAATAAAAAGACTTTAAAATGGCAACACTTTTATTTTAAAATTTGTTTAATTGATGGGACATATCATTTGAGTTTCGGAATTCATGCTTTGTTTGAAAAAGCAAAAAAGAAATTTTGAAATGTAATTGTTTAATCACAGAAGTGAAATACAACTGTCTACAAATGAGAACTCTCAGTTAAAACAAGTTTTATTTGTTTACCACTATTCAACTATTTTTGAAATACTGTTCAGAGTTTTTGAACTAACAAGTCTAGAAACATTATGTTTGGATGAATTAGTCTTCTGATAAATCAAAACCTTTTCTTTAAAAAAAAAATCCAAGATAACTTGTGGATTTTTTTTATTATTATTCAAATTTTCATTGAAAATTATAAGTTCACTTGATGCCTTTGGTGACTAGTTGATTTGCCACAAATATTAGTTGCATTTAATTTCAATTAAATCTCTTATGCATAGCTTAGTTTTTGTAATTCCCTCAACAAAATGTTGTTAAGATGTTTTGTCCTCAGCAAGATGTTTTTTAACATTTACATTGTTACCTTAATAGTTTGGGACCTGTTTTGATTAGTGTGTGCATGAATCTTTCCAATAAAGTTGAGTTCCCGGACAACACATTGCTATAACTTAGTTTTAGGGGGATTTACTTCAAATTGTGCATTGTGATAATGTACCTCCACTTTTCACTTCATTGATTAAATGGCTCAGTTGATAAGCAGTTCTTGATTTTCAAATGTGGTGCAAAATCATGCTATTAAATATCTGATGGAACAATAAAAACACTGTGAATTTCATAATAGCAATGAAATCTGTTCCAGAAAATTATCTTCAACAAAAAAATGCACTTAAAACGCACACACACACACATATATATATTGAAATTTTATTTTAGAATTTTCAAAATTCCATCTAATTTTGTTTTAATTAAAATTCAAAACAGATCATTCTTAATGCATATTCTTATCCTCCTAAGCATAATTTGGCAGCTCTGTGTCAAACTGTCTGTCCTATTCAATTTAAACATATTCATTTTTATCAGTAGTAAAGGTTATTCAATATAAAATAAAACTTGTATCTTGATTTTATTTTATAGAAATGTCAAGGCCCAACTATTACTTAATGTTATCTCCAAATAAGGGAATACTTGATTTCTATAAACTGTTTTATTTTGTGATTTTTAAAAAGAAGTTCATTCATTAATATATTATAAATTTTAATGTGTAATATGTTTGTTTTTTACATTTGTTAAAATTATTTAATAGTCAAAAATTTAATATATCTATTAATGATCTTTTATAGAATCAAAAGAAGTTATAAATCATTTTGACCATCATACTTCATGTGTAAACTATATTTCCTTCAATAAAAGTGGTGACATAGCACTTTCATGTTGCAAGGATCAAGCAATATTGTGGTACTTAACAACTTTCAACATCTTCCGTGTTCTTACTTTAAAAAAAGATGTTGATATTACAAAGGTAAACTTTCCAAATAATTTATTTATTTCATAATTTTCTGGTGTGTCAGAGGGAAAAAAGTATGCTGATTCTTTGTTTTAGTTTTTTTTTTATTATATGAAAACATTTTTTCTTCATAGTAATGCTATATTTTTCTGTAAATATCTTTTTCTGCATCACTTTAAAAAATAGTTTTTCTAAAAGCGGATTTAAAATGATTTATAATTTGTAATTAGTTCAACATTTTATAATGATGTTCTTATTTTATTTTATAATTTTTTTTTCTTACAGGTATTTTTTCTTCCAGAAAGAGATCTTATAGTATCTGCTTTTAATGACAATTCTGTGTTTTTGTGGGATTTCACATCTTTTAAATGCACCAGTCAATTTTTATGTACTAGCGGTGAAAGTCCTTTAAACATTAAGGCTATTGATGCATCTAGGTAATCCCATATTTTCTATATTTATTTGCCATTAAATCAATTATAATTACGATATAATAAGAAAATATCTTTAACTGCAGTTTGAATAAAAATATGAAATTTTAACAGCTTTGAAATACAAAAAATAAAGCTTATATGAAACGATATTTTATAATAATTTTTTTAATTCTTAAGCAAGTTTATTTAATTATTTTGCTTTATTGCTACTAAAGAAGTCTCAGGATGAAAGGATATTCAGAATAATATTCAGAAATTAATCAAAATAGAGTAACTTTATCCTTTACATTTTTTGAATAATTTTACTGGATCATATAATAGGATAATACTTTATTTGCTGTGATAAGACTCTCAATTTAAAAATTGCCATTGTAAATAAATATGTATGTGAATGAATGAATGTGTGTATGCGTATATATATATATATATATATATATATATATATATATATATATATATATATATATATCCTCAATGAATAAAGCATTTAAAGAGGAGTTCTCAACAAATGGCACATGTTCTATTAATAGAATATTCCAACATTTTAAATGGTGCAATTTTTAAGCAAAAATAAGTTAATAAAAATATTATTAATGCAAAATGACATACTTTTGTTTTAATATTTAGAGGTACTTAATTTTTGTTAAAAAATAGCAATTCTTTATGCTTTAGCTTGGAAACAATTTGCTTTTACTGTACATAAAAAATTCATTTTAATTTCTTAAAAATTGGTTGACAACATAATTTATGTAAAAAATATTAAGTTGCTTCATTATCAGATAGCAATTTCTCCATCATAAATTGAGGAATTAATTGATGATATAGAGAAATACTTTGTAGAGCATGTTAACCTGTTTATTCTTTCTTAAAAATTTAGAAGATTCAAGTTGAATTATAAATTCCTATTTTTATTTCAAACAATGTGCTAAAAATGTTTCAACTCAAGAAAGAATTAAATTTTCATAAGATAGTAATCTTAAGAATGAATTTAAAAAATTATTTATTGTTCAACTAAAAATAAAGATTAGCTTTGGTATATTTCCTATAAAATAATATGTTGCCATTATGTTTGTTAAATTTAGTTTTCATCAATGTGAATAATTAAAATAAAGACATAATTGTAACGAAATCGATTTACACTTGAATTTAATAAATATAAAGCCTGGCATATTGAAAGTGGCTATATTGAAATAGATTAAATTCTCACATTAATCCTCATTAATATTAAATTATGTTTAATTTATTCTTCGTAAGATTGTTGTTATTTTTAATATATTCTTGGGGTTGCTGTTATATTTAATATATTCTTCTTAGAATGCAATAATTTTTTATTGCCCTAAAGCTCTTATGATGACATACATTTCCCCCTATTTATAAGACAAAAATTTTTTAAATAACTCAGATCTTTGCTTTATAGGTTTTAATATGAAAAAGAGATTCTTCTTAAGCTTTCGAAAAACGTTAGGGACTATATTAAAAACTGATAAGGCAGATAAACTATGGTCATAAAAATGCATTTACTTCTGAGAGGCAATAAAATGTGAAATGGAGATGAAGTTAAAGTGAAATATTATGGTGGCAAAATACAGAATATCAATCACATCAAGGCCCAAACATGAATTTATAAATTGTTAGAAATATACCTATAGTTTCAGTTGGAAAATTGCTTCATATGGCATGAAGAATTATATTTTATATTGAGTCTTTAAATATATTTCTCAAAAGCTGACAAATAAAGTCTCCAGGTCCTTTCCATGCTATTCAATAAAATATTTTAGATATTATAGCGTTTTACATAAAAACAAATATCATTCTTCCAGAATTAAAATTTATTGACTTATGAAATGCTGAAAAGTGCCATTTTAACTGAATTTTACTGAGAAATTTAGGAGCACAGGACTTCTTTTAAGAGATTGTTTGCAAATTGAAATTATGTCCTCTTGTCTTGTTTTTTTTAAATGTCTGTTTAAGTAAATATGTGTTTGATCCTTACTTAAGTTTAAACAGATTTAACTCAATCAATTTTAATCATAAAATAATGTAATTTTTATGTGTGTTTAAAATGATGTATTTTAAGAATATCAATATTTCTTACTAAATATGACTTGTTGGATTGTGGAGATGTATGAAAACTTAGAATTTGTGACTGAAAAATCTGTATGTGATTGAGCCCTAACTTATCAAAATAAACTTATCTGATATCACAGGATGTTTAATTCATTACTACATTTCTGTGATGGCAAACTGTATTGATATTAAATTTTTCAGGGATGAAAAATTGTTGGCATGTGCTGGAAGATCAAATTGGTTCCTCATATGGAGTATCTCAGAAAATAAAATACTACATACTGTATCTCTGCCTGATAATGTCACTAATATCAAACATATACAATTTTTACCTAATTCAAGTAATAGCCATGTAAGTAAATTAAATGAACACCTTTTTCATACAATTTATTAAATAAAGACATTCAAATTTATGTTAAATCCTTTTCTTAAAACCTTACCCAATAAATGACTAATTGCATTCTATTTAGGATTAATTTTAAGACCATTCTGTTTAAGTGGTGTCTATATCATTTATTATTTGTAATGACTTATGTTACTTGTTTATGTAATAAGTAATTTATTTTCCTAGTAATGAAAATTGTTAAAAGTGAAATTTTATTATGTAATACACTTAATGATATTAATTAATATTTTCTACTTTAAAAAATAAATTGATGTTCTAATTAAATCTGTAATTTATTGCTTCAAATAGCTTTATATTAATGCATTTGAGGAATTAAAAGCTAAAGAATGAATTGCAGTTTTAATTATTTTTAATTAATTCAATTTTTTTCTTTTTTTAAATATTTTTTTAACAATTATTGGTGTAGTTGTTTAATAGCAATCTATTTTGAACATTTTTTAGTGAAATCAGCTCAATTAAACTGCATGCTTTTTTTTCTTATTAAAATTAAGAAGGGATATTAGAGTTTTCTTAAGCAATTAATTTTGTCTCAAGATAAAAAAAATTTACTTTACTGGTTGTTGTTACAAATTTTATATGTGGAATTAAGGAAAAATAGAAATGTATATTTTTTATTTCCAGATTTTATCTGTTCTTAGTGCAGATGGACTCATTCATATATTTAATATAAAATCAATGGAGTTGGTTTTCAAACTGACAGGGAAGAATGGAAAAATAATTTCTTCATGCAATTCAACTTGCTTATTTCAAATATTATCTATCACTTTACGGGGAAATTTGGAATTATATGATGTTGAGGAATTTGTAAATAATAAAAAAGTAAGTTATATTAATGTAATAAATTTAAATATACATTATTTTATTTACCTTAATTTAATTCTTTATCCCTCCATTTCATCCTATGTGTTTTACATCAATTATTCCATCATACTTGAATATGTCATACACTTTTATATGTTAAATTTACTTTCTGGAAAGCAAACAAACTCTCATGTGTTAAAGACTCTGGTATTTATTTTGGTGTTGTTAAGATATGAGTTTAAAATATAACATATGATTAAGATTGCCACAGCTGTACAGTAAAGTTATTGTCATTGTAAAGTGCAAGTCATTATGAAAATGGGAACGTTATGGTTCAATGTTCTTTTTCTTTTTGTTTTTTTTTTAATTGGTATCAGCACACAATCATTTCAGATACCTCTGAATTCATGTATGGATTTATTTTAAAGAAAGATTGTTTTGAAATAGTTTAAATCTCCCTCACCTTAATCAAAGCAAACTTACAAATCAACTACCATTTTAAACAAAAAAGGGGGGAGAGATTCTCCTGTTAATTTGTGGTTTGATCATATTTTTATACCTTTTATGTAGGATATTTCACTTCAAATTGCCTTGTAAAATATTACTAAACTAAATTATCTGTGTATCAAAACACAAAAAATGTTTATGAATTCAATAAATATATAAATTGTAAAAGATCATTCTTTATAATGATTCAATCTTAATTTTTTTCTTGTGTTAAATTTTACTATTGATTTTATTAGGTAGAACTGAAAAAGAAGCAAATTACAAATATTAAACCTATTCATGATGATAAAAAGATACTGGTTAAAAAGACTATAAAGCAAAAAAAGCAGGTAAGTAATTGTTTTAAAATGAAGATGAACTGTTTGATACATTTGAGTTACAATGACTATTAAATCATATATTTTCCTTTAATGTAGTCTGGTGTAAAATTGGAGAAAGAGCGTCTTCAATCTGTTATTAGAAATTTTGAAGAATTTCCTGAGAAATATAGGTAAATTCTTACAAATACTTTACAACAATATATCAGAATATAAAGAGTTTTTATGTTGTAAATAAATTTCTCTCAATTATATAAATAATAATTATCCTTTCCTCTGCTTTTTTGAAAAAATGGAACTTCATTCCATTTTTATGTGTTAACGTTTCATCTTCAAATTAATTAGTACAAACTATTAATTTAACTTAAAGTTTCTCTTTTATTAATTTTTGAATATGATTCAAATATTTTATCCTGTATCAAATTTAAATACTTATATTAAGCTAAAATGTATTTGATTGTATAATTATAAATCTAATTTCTAAAGTATACATAAACTATACTGTACTGTTAATTATGTAGATGAAGAGTTTCTTCAGAATACAAAAGTTATTGGTAGTATTGTTTTTATTTTTTGCTATTTCAAGAAATTGCTCTCCCTTTTTTTTACTTATTGTTTTTTTATATTGTTTTCTGGAAAGGCTATTAAGTTTTAAAAGTGATTTCTTTATATAGTATTTTTAAAGTTATATATTAGAGGCTTTCATCATCAGTGATTGAAATAAAATATTTTTATATCTTGGTCAGGTTTTTTGTTTGGTCTCAGATGTTGGATTTACCACATAATGTAGATGCTTTTAAAATACTTCATCAAGAATCACTCAAAGTTAAACCATTTATTAAAGATTATTCATTTATGAATCCTGGTGTGCAGAAAACATTTTTAAGGTAAGTAATTGGGAAAATAATTCATTAAAACACTTTATTGATTTCTAATTTTTTAAAATTTATTGGTATCATCCAATTTTGCAAAATCACATATTTTCTGAATAATAAATATTAAACAAATTGTTCTTAGATGCATTACTAAATATTCATTTTAAACATTCATTAAAAAAATTTGCCTAAATTTTGAATTGTCTCATTGATTGTAATTGACTGATTGTCTCTTAATATTCTGAGCTGTATTTTAAAACTAATCATAACAGGAATAACCTCCCAGTGGTTTCAACTTCCAATTTCTCATCCCCCCCCCTCTACTTATACATATGATCCTCATTGGATGCAAAAGACACATGATCAGACGAAGTAGAGGAGATTTTTCAAAAGCTGCAATAATAACTCTCACTCTTACATGAAATTAGCTGAGATCATAATCAACTCTATTTTAAGAAAAGAAAAAAAGTCTATAAATTTTAATTAAATATATTTTAAGTTTTAAGGAAATTTCGTAAATAACCTAATCTTATATTGTTTTAATACTTTTTAGAATCTCTACAACTATTGTAACAATTTCAAGTAGTAATACTTAATTTCATGCTTTTTATTTATTTTTCATTCTTTAAAAAAAATATGACAGGAAACAAAGAGATATTTACTTTGAATTACTGAAAAGCTTGCAACTCATTTTATTACTTTTTTTCCAGGCTGATGGCAATGCTGGTGTGTTGGAATCCTCTAATAAAAGAAATAGATTATTATCAGTGTGTGGTTTTCCCTTTTATCAAAGTCCTACATAAAAATACTATCATGTGTTTCGAACTTCTAGTCACATTAATAAGTAAGAATTTGAAATATAATTTAAATATTTAGACAAACAAAAGATGATTTGAGAATTTTTATGAAAGAGTAATGTTGATTTTTAATAAATTTATTGTTATTTTAATTATTTTGTAATTTATTATAGATTATTGTTCAAAATCTTGCTTTTAATACATTATTTGGTAATTTTAGGCAACTGGTGTCAGAATTGGTTTCTGTTTTGCCCTTTTCCTCCATTCAATATTTTATGTGTCATTGAGAATATTTTGTCATTCCATGACAAAGAATTAATGGCACATTTTATTAAACATGATATTTCTGCTGAGGTAAGAGGTTTATTTTATTGAAAAAATGTATAATCCTGAAATCAAAGTGTTAAAATTTTTTGCAAATTTGTATTGATCCCAGTTCTATTTTTCAGGTATATGCATGGCCACTATTAAAGACATCTTTTTCTGAAGTATTTAATAAAAAACAGTGGTTAAAACTGTGGGATAACATCTTATCTAATCCTCTGTCTTTTCAATTGTATGCAGTGGCAGCTTTCAGTATTGTAATGAGAGACGTTTTGTTGAATTGCAAAACTGTAAAACATTTCAAAGTGAGTAGGATTTTTACTTGGTTTGTTATTAAAAAAAATTAATTTATTGGCATGTATTGAGGACATTTTATTTTAATTTTTGTGAGTTTATTGTTACAAAAATTTTTGCCCCGGCAGCTTTGCTTTTATAGTGGTGGGTGTATATTGTGGTGTAAAGACACAATTAGCAGGCTTCAGTAGAAAATAACAACGACGTTTATTTGCTCATGAAGACATCAACACAAAGACAATGAAAACACAGATGACAAATATGTACAGCCGTTTCAAACACAGGACAGTACACTACAGCCACAATCTACCACAGTTCTCAAAGCACATACAGAATCCAGCAGGAGAGTCGTGTCTACGGTCTCTCCAGACGGCTGAACTTATCACTGTCCCCTCTCTTTAGCTGCCGACTTACCATCACACATGCTATATGTCACTGTATCCACGGCAGACAGGGGGACTCAGCACACAGCAGTTCAACACTCACTTGAACTACAAACACAGCACTATCACTTCTCCATTGCTTCTCTATCCTCTTGAAGACTCATAACTTATCTTCTACCCCGACTAAGAAGTTTATTCATCTATTGATATATTACATTGCTTTTTACTAGATATTAAACTGTAAATAGTATTTTAAAAATTATGTTTTACCATATACTTCTAAAGTTAATCATGAGTTAATTTAATATTTTTTTAACTAAAAAATTACATCCTCATTTATGTTTCATATAAATGTTATATAAAAAAAACATAACCATAACTGAATATTTATTCATTTTTAATTATATGAAAAAGTATTTTAACTTTACAACCATAATTTTTTTTAGAAATTTATTCAGCTATTGATACATTACATTGCTTTTTACTTGATATTAAACTGTAACTAGCATTTAAAAAATTATGTTTTACTATATACTTCTAAAGTTGTTCATGAGTTAATTTCATAATTTTTAAACTAAAAAAAAACATTGTGATTCAGATTCAAACATAACCTAGTATATATTAATTAAGAATAAAATATAAATATAGTTAATATATTCTTTTGTTTATTTGTAGGATTGCTATAGGCGACATGGAATCTCAGCATCTGCATTACTAAAAAAGGCTTATCAAATACAACAAACATCTTCACATAATATTGATCCTCAGGAACTGATTGGAACATATGCACCTATTCCTAGAGGAGCTTATCCAAGTTTCTTCGAAATGTCACAAATGAAAATAGATTTACAGGTATTGAACAATTTCTAAAACACTATTTTAAAAAACTATATTGAATTATAATGATTAAATTTTTAACAATTTTGTTTCCTTAATGCTGCAATTTTCATCTTACTACTTTTTATTACTAATTATATAAAATATGTGCATACACAAAATGTATCAATTCTAATGTAACCCAATGACCAATTTTTCAATTATTGGGCTTCAGCATATATTCTTATGAGAAAAAAAAATCTTTAAATATTATAAAAATAATTTTCATATTATTTGAATCAATAAATAAATGACTGAAAAAATTTCATTGTCTTAAAGATTTATATGATCATTCAATTTTATTTGTTATATTTAATAATTTTTTCTTTCCACTTTTCTTTGAACAAAAGAAATTCTACTCTTCTGCATAAAAAATGATTTATTTATGAAGCTTTGTATTACATTACTTTAAGTAAATCAACAGCCTTTTATGCAAATACTGTTTATTAAATAGCAGTTATTAGAATGGTTGTCAATTGTTTAAAACGGAGATATTCAAAGTTTCATAATTCAGGCAATTTTAGTTGCAGAGTGTGGATTTTTTTGCAAAACTTATAAGATTTTTACTAATTATAACTAATGAGAGACAGATGATATGGAGAGGTAGAGATATATGATGTTGAGAAACTATATAAATATACTTATTTTTCTCTTCAGTACATTTATGGATCAACAGATTATATATCTTTGTCTCCATGATGTGAAAGAGGCTGAATTTTTATCATCTTCCAAAGGTTTATTTTGTTAAAATTCTTGGAACAGTATACTCAACAAAGCAAAGAAGAAAACAAGAAAAGACTACTAGAAAATATTTGGAGCTTATATAATTTCAAATAAGACTAAGAATAATTATTTACATTAGTTTGAGCATTATTTTAATTTTATGTTTAATTTGATATTCCTTTAAGTTTGAGTTTTAAGTTAAGTTAAGCTTATTAGAGCTTTAAATTAAGTTACTGAGTCTTGAGAAAAAAGATGATGTGTAGAGAGAGAGAGTGTGTTCGTTCGTTCGTGTTTGTTTTTTGTTTGTTTGTTTAAAATCAAATGATAAAAAGTAAATACTTTTACACATATTTACTTTATTTTTAACATGTTTTATTTATCACTTTCTAGACACTTATCCGAAAGAGAATAATTGATCATGAAATTGAATATTTGAAGAAAAGGTATGTATTTTTATATGATTTTAAACACTTACTTTTAAAATTTTTGATTCAAATAAAAATTTTAATTAGTTTTGTGTATTTTACTAATTTCATAAAAATATTTTTTTTAGAAACTTGTTTTTAAATTTTATTAAATATTATTTGAAAAAAAAAAAAACACTTAAAAATCTTAGCTCTATTGTAAAGTATTTGAGTTGTTAAAAAATTTAGATAACATAAATTTAAAAGTTTATATCTATATAGCATTTAAACATATGTTTCCTTATTTTAGAGAAGATTTATTGGATATTAAAAGTAATTATTTAAAAGAATTGCAAGAACTGCAAATTTTAAGGAGAAAATTGTTGCTGGAATCTATAGAAATAAAGGTAGGTTTTTCTTGGAAATGTAAAAATTTACTATATATATTTTTTTGAATAAATTTACATTTTTTGGAATTTTGATTTTGTTTTAAACTACATTTTTATTTTCAGGATGCAGATGCACTTGAATCTCTTGACAGAAAATTAAGATCTGTCCAAAGTCTCATACAGGATAATCTTACAAATCAAGTAAAAATATTTCCATTTTTTTTATATTATGCATGTTTTATTTCAAATTTTATAATTTTAAATAAAATAATGTGATAGTTTATTTATTTATTTTTACAAAACCTTTATCCTGGTATATACTTTTGTGGCAACAAAGAGGTAGCTCCAACAATAACACATATGCCACATCATCTGATAGTATATTTCTTAATGAAAATACTTTTCTAATGTGTAAGAACAGTTATGGGAAATTTTTTTATAGGAATATATTTACACAATTTTAAAATTTCAGGTTTCTTGCAATTTTTTAAAATTTATTTTCCCAAAAACATGAAATAAACTTAAAATTTTTTTACTGCAAACACATTAGAAATTTAGTTTCCAATCATGAGTAAAATTTTGTACTTAAAATTTCTGTATGTAGGGATGAAATTAATTTAAAAAAAAAGAACACTTTAATTTGTGATTACCTAAAACATAGAATATTGATAAGTTTATTACAAAAAATGAAAAAAATAAAGAAAGCAATGTGTACCAATAAATTATTATAATTTCTTATAAATCAGTTTGATAAAATTTAATTTACATTTTCTAAAATCATCATAAATTTCTAGGAATATATGAATAAATTTCTGGAAAAATCTTAGCAGTTGTTAATAGTTGCCAAATCATAATAATCTTTTCTTTTTCTATAATTGTTTTTTATATTTATTCTTTAGGTTAGTATGCTGAAAGGAACACTTGGTGAAGATATGTTTTCTACAGATAAGATGGTAATACACATTTCTTGTCTTCATTTCCATTCCTTTTTTCAATCAAATAATTGGTGTGCTACTATTTTTGTTACCAACTTATAATTTTATAATTTATTTATTTTCCTTTGTAGGGGACTGAAAAACAATATTTTAAATTTCAAGACTATATGAAAAAGATTAAAAGCAAGTAAATGATGTGGAATTCAATGTTATTTGTAAATAAGAATCAACAATGTAAATATAATTTAGATTTTGCGATTTCTATGTATAAATAAATATAAATTAAATCATATAATTTAATCTTGTTAATTGAATTTTCTCCAATCAATCCATAGCTACATTATCAGGAAAAAATACTTTTGGAAACTTTGTATTTGAAACATTTTGAATATCATTTTAATACCATGTGTATCATTCATGTCATAAACTTTCTTACTACTGTAAAAAAAGAAAAGGACTGAATTAAAGAATTGAATATGACTGCTAAACTTTAATTTTTTTAATGCTAATAAATTACCAAATATGATTACCTAATTGTATTCCTTACTTTAATATTTGGGAAGTTTTCCATTCTTAGCTCAATTCAGTCAAAAAATCGCTACTAGGCTCTTTAATTTTTTTACAAAAAAAAAAAAAAAAAAATGCACAATTTTTTAAAGGTTTTCAATGATAAGTATAAAATATAAAGAAATAATATGAATAAATTGCCGTACACAGTTTAGCATCTATAATATAGATCTGTGTCAGATTTTAAACCCAATACAATAGAGTTAATAACCATTAAAAAATATATCCATTTTAATATTCTCAGACATGTAAGCTTGGTAACCCATATGACACACACAATAACTAAAACAAATTAAATTTGGTACACATGAAAATGTGGAACCTTATCAAATGTTGTATCAAAACCATCACAAGTTTGATTATTCATTCAGGGCTGACCATCTGGGGGATGCGGCGGTTGGTATGCACCGAAACCCCGCGACCGAAGAGGGACCCACAGTGATTAAGAAAATAGCATTCTGAGCAACTGTAGCATTTACGCTTGCTGAAAGTATACAGATTTGTTTCCATGTCGCTGACTGAGCATCGATTGGTGTCGTTATTAGGCAATGATCACAGTGATACTTATAAAGGGGGGGGGGGGGAGATAATGTAGAATTAAAGAAATCCCCTTCATACATTTTAAGATAATGGCGGGCAGAAGTCAAACCTGCGGCTGGGTTTAAGTGGACATAAATCATCAGCTGTTTACTTTTTTTTCTACATTTAATGTAATATTTTTTATGCGTTCAACTATGTGTGTTTGTTTATATTAAGTTGCTGAAATAAAAAGAAAAAGGGAGAAAGATTAAACGATCAATTCCTAACAATGTGAATTGCATTACTACTTCACCGTCTATAAACGGAACGATCGATTGCTGCTTTTGTAGCATTAAAAAAAGTTAGTTTTGTGGGTGTGCAGTAAAAAGTCCGACAGACTCGAGAATAGATACAGACAGAAACGTTACAGACGGCTCGGATAGCAAAATTCAGATGGAGAGTACAGTGTTTGCAAAAACTAACAATATGCAAACAGCAAATCATTTTTAAACAAACTCAAATGTATTCAAGCACTTAGAGAAAACTCGTTGGATATCAAAGTTCCAAAGAGAAAATTCACTCGAGATTACTCACTTGTCTGTATGCCTTGGTTTTTATAGTTCCCATGACAAGACATCGAATGATCTAGAACAGAATTTGAGTGCTAGTAAAAATTCTAAAATGCCCGGCATCTTTTTTTCTTTTTCTTTCTTTTTTCTTTTTCTTTCTTTTTTCTTTCTTTTTTTTCCGAGGCTGAGAGACATTGGCTTTTTATTCAACTGCTACAGGTTTATTTGTAGAACTACCTTCTTTACTGGGTGCGTTACTGTGCAGTGGAGCAAAATATTACATATTCGTAAGATTATCTATATTTTTGAAATTATTGTCATTTTTATTCTTCATTATAATCTCTGTAATTTCTGTTGGTTGTTCAAGTACACTAGATTCCATCACTTTTTCTCCTTCTCTGTTGCCATGGTTTCAACAAAGGTGTTTTCCCCCCTCCTTTTTCCACACCAGTATGTTTCAGTAAGAACGTTAAGCTGGCAGTGTAAGCAAACAATTTTATTCAGGTGTTGAACCTGAGATATTTTCGTAAGTAAATAAACAAACGATAATATTAATTTTAAAAAACAGCTGGTGTGGTCTCTGTGAAACTTTCTCGCTCGTTCTTTAATAAAAGTGTTAAGAACGCTTTGCATGGTATAGAATAGTTATGAAATATTAATCTTTGGTGTGAATTTAATATTTTTTACTGAATCAACCATCTGATTCCCGGCCAACTATTTGACGGTTCATTCTTGGCAAATTGTCACTTTAAAGTGTATTTCTCAGAAAGCCTATTCTATTCTTAAAGACAAAAAAATTACTGCTTTTGCTTTATTGAAATTAGTTTTCATTCGGTTCTCATTAAAACATATTTAGGTCATTGAAATAGGACAAACTTTACTCATTTCTACTATTTTCAAAATACTCTTTTTAGAGTAAGCAATAACAAACTAATTTTCATTTAATGCATTGAATATAATTGTGAAGGAAATAAAATCTATAGAATGATAATTGCTCGGAATTAGCTAATGATTCTATTTACTGATCAATTACATTAAATGTTTTTTGTTGTTAATTTATATAGTTATATCACTAAAACCTGACTTTGAAGCTAAAACTTTTCTTGTTACCTATTAGATATCATGATGTCAATGCCTAGAAGAGACAAATTCTTAGTCAGAACTTATCAGCTTTACCGTGAAATAAAAAATGAATATTTCAAGGAAAAGGAACCTTAACCGTCAATCATTCTCTTATCAATGCGAGAAATGCAAATTCTCTATAGCACCTCTGGATGCATGTCAAGTTTTCCAGCCAAAGGTAATTAAATCCCAGTAAACCTACAATGCGAGCGCAAATGAATACCACAATGCCAAACAAAGCTGACAAGAATACTATTGCTTCATTTTTTCATTAAATTAATGGAAACATTCTAAATTCAGTGATTTAAAAATGTTGATTAAATATTTAAGTAAAAATTCTTTGATTGCAATTTGTCACAAAATTGCAATATAATGGAGAGCCGTGCAAATTGTATGTATATAATAAAAGTTGAGATACTTTTTTTTTCTTTCTCTCTTTCCTAAAATAGTCATGAATTATTTCCTGGATAGTATGAATTAATTGTCTGCTATTTATTGAAAATGATATAATGAAAGACAAATAATTATGGATAGTTTTTTCAACTAAAAGCAAGAAAAGTTGTATTTTGCTGCCTTATAATACCTGTTTCTATGTTTGTAAAATTTTACTTTCATTTTTCTTTCATTCATTTTTTTATTACCATGTAAAAACCATGCACTTATTGTTATTTCATATACCCTTTTATAACTTTATTTGATTTTATTTGTTATTTTGAAATTTTTATTTATTTATCAGAAACTAAGCTAAATTAAAGAATATACCATTCAGGTTATAGAAAACTGAAATTTTTTATTTCAGTTAGAAGTTCAGAAAGAAAATAATACTTTCTCTTGTTAGTACTCTTAATAAAATATATAATAATCCATAAAAAATGACGACTTCTGAACTCGATCCCATTTTTACTTCCTAGCATAACGAAGATTATTAAGAGAAAGTATTATATCCATCAAAAGCATTCATGTCAAAATTTTGATAAATCTCAACATTTCAGGTTTCCCTGAGTCCATAAAACAAATTTGGAAATTATGTCTGTCTATAAGTCTGAGAATACTATATCACAAAAACGACTTGAACTAGACAAACTGAAATATGTTTGCAGTCTAAAAAAATTTAATAGATTTCTAATACATTTTGAATGAAATCCGTTGTCATGAAAACTGTCCGTTTGACTGACCTGTAACATAATATTGTACAATATTGTGTGATATTATTTGATATTAAACAATATTGAGAATATTGATCAATATTGTACGAGAGGTGATCAAATGAAAAGGTACGAAACGACACGGTGGGTACAAATGTAAACTTTATTCAAAATATTCACCATAGGCCTGAGCACAACGATCCCACTGATGAACAAGCCATAGGATTCCTTGTTCCCAGAATTCCTGTGGCTGTGACGAGACCCAGTCCTTCACAGTGTCCTTCAGTAAGTCTTCCGAGTTGAAGAGCTTCCCTTTCAGATTTTTCTTCAGTGGACCAAACACATGGAAATCGCAGGGTGACATGTCCGAACTGTAGGGCGGATAGTCCAACGTCTCCCTTTTGAACTAGTCCAGTTCCATTTGCGTGACTCTGGAGACGTGTGGAAGCGTGTTATCATGGAGCAGAACCACACCTTCCGTGAGCACCCCCGGTCTTTTGTTCTTGATGGACCAGCGTAGGCGTCGGAGTGTCTCACAGTACACATCGGAGTTAAGGCCTTTTTTTGTGCTCTAGGAACTCCACAAGTAGTGAACCTTGAACGTCGAAAAAGATAGTGAGTAACACCTTGCGTGCTGACTTCATGGCTCTGAACTTTTCAGCGGAATATGACGACGCATGCTGTCCCGCTTTGTATCTAGTTCGTAGTGATAGCACCAGGCCTCATCAACTGTGACGATCCGCTCCATGAAAGTGGGGTCTTCCTGATACCCAAACAGATGTTGCAGTGCTAGTCCCATACGCAATTCCTTTTGCTGGTCGGTGAGTTGCTTCAGAGCCCAAATGGTACACACCTTCTGATATCACAACCTGACGTGAACAATTGTCCACACGATTCCATAGCTAACATCCACCACCAGCACCAACATTCGCAAAGTCGATCACTTCTCATTAGGTTGTCCACTTTGTCGATGAGATCGCTCGTGATGACAGTGTTTGCCTGGCCTGGTCTCTGGTCATCACCCACACTCTCACGGCCTGCCCGAAAACGGGCACTCCATTTTCTGACAGACTTGTCAGAGACTCATTTCTCCCCGTAAACGGTCACCATCCGCCAATGAATAGCTGCCGGTTTCTCACTTTCCGCTGTCAGAAATCGGATAACACTTCGCTGCTCCTCCATCATCGAATTTTGAAACGCGAACGCCATCCTGTCCTCATACGGACAGCCGCATCATTTGGACACCGCTTTTGATAAGAGCCTGTGCTCTCTCCTGCGCATGCTGGCTCCCGCGCATGCTCCGATCCCAGTCAGAGCCTTCAATGGCATCCCGAGATGTCTCGCTGCATTCTCCCATGGCAGAATATGCAAATATTTAACTGTTTCATTTTTATGTCGTTTCTTACCTTTTTATTTGATTACCCCTTGCACAATATCTGTGTTTTACTAGGGTGTAAGAGAACATGACAGATAGTAAATAACTTAATAAATAAAATAAATGTATAAATTTAGCATCTAAAATTAGATACTTTTTGAATTATATCAGTTAAAGTGTTGATCATTTGTTGGTCTGTACTTTTGCATACACGTAAAAACGATAATTTAAAAACACAAAGAGTCAGATCAATGGTATCAAATATGTGTTCGTGGCATTAAAATAGTAGCCCTGAATCACATTTTGATTTCAATCGGTTAAAATAGGTTAAATCGGTTCTCATTACTGTATGAACCATGTGAGTGAATGGTTAGGACCGAGGACAAAACTCGCAACATTAAGGTATGTGGCCGAGTAACATAACCACTACACAAAAGTAATTGCCCTAATGATATTATCTGACTTATGAACTCTCCCACCAGCGAGCCGGTGGAAAAACGAACGATGCATTTTGCGTGTGTATGTAAGTTGATGGTGATGTGACTGTTGTTTCTAATGCACCTGACGTCTTTTTTTTGCTGGTAGAGGGAGCCACAACATCTGTACGAAGGTTACGTATTCTAGGTTGGGTATCACCATTGTGGGTGATGGGAAAGACCGAAAGCAGAACTAGCAATATTAGGGTTTAGAGCGAGTAACATAGCTATTAGACAAAAGTAATTATTCATGCCCGAAAGTTGTTATCTGGCTTATGAATTTTGGGCTTATGGCTTTTCACCATAAGCAAAAAACTCATATACGGGTGTCTGAAAATAAAAATCGGAGCACTTGTGGCGCTGAAGGCATTTACCAATACCCACGATTTTACGGGTGAAGAAAGATGAGGCTTTTATTAGAGATTGCGTTATTGTAATGTGGCGAAGAGATCAATCCTGATAATTTAATTGAGTAAACTTCCTTTCCTGAATACTTAATTTAAAGAAGGGGAATGATGTTTTAATGAGTACATTTAAAACTTTGTTCTCATTTAATATAAAACTCGAATATTTGAACACGTTGTGCCCATCCGATATAAAATTTCAAAAGAAATCACTTTACATTTTTATATTATTTAATAAAAGAGTTTAAACTACAAAAAAGGAAATAAAGGACAACTAGGTTTTGTATTTTTTTTTTCATACCTATTCAATCGTATAAATATGCAGTGGCTCAAACAATTGAGCCACTGTACTTTTACTTGTTAATTACCAAGTACTAGTCAGATTTAAATCCAACTTCCATTATAAGTAGCACATTACCGAGAAGTACAAAAATGTTTATGCATAGAAAATGGTTCAATTTAAAGTAAAAATGAAGAAAAATGAACAAAATAACTTCTAATTTGGGAAGTTTCAGAAGCATTTTAAATAGACATATGCAAATTTTTGCCACACACAAAAAAAAATTGAGAGAACACCAATGAGATGTTTGTAATATCTTGTATAGAAAAAAGTGTCAATATTTAGTTGCAAATCTTTTAGCTTTTATAATTAATTGTCCCTAACCATCGTGGTACCGATTTGACCAACTTTTGCGTGTGTACTTGCTTTTTCATTCCAGAAACCCAACATATAAACTGATTGGTACATATCGTTCCGAAAGAAGATTCAAACTCGGCCAGTCTCATCCGATCCTATCTTTCACTTTAATGTGATGGAATCGTGTACCGGTTCGAAATGAACACTTTTTAATAATACAAACAAAGAGATAGGGGTTTTTTTGATAGCGTTAAGCAACTCGTTTGGATGAGGTTAGAAAGTAGCGTTAGAGCATCCTCCGAGAACTCGCTGCCTTGCTTTGCGAAGGTTACCATTTTTGGGCGTTTTGATTTTTGTTCTTTACATTTCTGCATCTTCATCAGTCCTTATATCATTGTTTTTTAAGGTAATATTGTTATTTTTTCAATTTTTCTTGTTGCTCACTGTGAGAGATTTGTGTTCTGAAACGGCCTCACTTTTCCTTTTATATTCATGACATGCTATAAGAAGATTCACTCCTTGAATATCTTAACCCAAACAAAATGGCTTCAATAGTACCAGATAGACTTTATTTTGGCGAAAAATTAAAGGGAGAACTTGTACATTTACTCAGTCAATATCAGTACAAGGAAATCAACGTTACTGTCTCGAACAAAACGGGAAAGAACGTATGCCGAAGTATAATCCAGCCCAACTCCATGCATACATTAAATCAAAATTCCCTAAACATGATTCAATAACCAACATGAAATACACTCGTCAGGGAAAAAATTATGTTTACTACTACAGATACTACTTGTGCATCTAAATTACTATCTTTGGACAGAATCATAAACACCCCACTATCCACAGATATAATTTGGAAAAACTTTTCGTTAAAACTTTACAATTTTTACTTTCAGATATTCCCACTTCCCCATAACTTGAAGACCTTGCTGTTGAACTCAATGAAAACAACATCATAATCATACACATGAGTCGTTTTTTAAAAGCGAATTCTACAAATGATATATCACCAGTGCTGGTGACAATTCTGGAGACAATTAAGAACTTTCAGAATACGTAAGATTATGGTTTATGCAGCAGAAAGTTAGATCCTTTATAGACCGCCCGAGCCAATGTGGGAAATGTTTTTCATTTTTTCATTCAAGCCGTACATGTGAAAAACCCCATACTTGCCCACAATGTGGAGTCACATATACGGGGCAAGTGCAATAACTGCCAAGGCCCAAACTCTTCATTATCTAAATTGTGTCCACATTATATCAAAGACCAAAAAATTACGGATTATAAAGCTAGGAATCATGTAACCACAAGGGAAGGTGCTTACACCCGATCGAAAAACGAAGAGTTTACTACAATCATAAAGTCCAATATGTGTACCAATAAAATTAACCTGGAGTCATCTTTAACCCAAAAAATGGAATTGAGGATCAAAACGATGCCGGACAAAATGGAGTAACAGACGGTAGCCTTAAGGCCCTATCACACGGCGAAATACCGTCAGCACTTTCGTCGACAGTTGTCGATTTGTGCCCGCAGGCAACCGGTCAAGCAAGATTTCCGTCATCGTCAACTTTTTTTAACCGGCTTGAAAATGTCCACGATAGTGAAGGAAATATTGTTTGCAAACGAAATTCAACCAATCATGTGAAACCTTTCTGTGACGTAGTATGCCAAGAATAGCATCGGTTGGCGATACTATACGACTGAAAATGCATGCATTTAATGTTACATATTACTAAATACTAAAAATAGTTTCGATAGAATGAAAAAAGCGTATTAAAACTACGGTATCTTCCCCATTCTGTGGGACAATTTATTGCCCCCCACTTTAAATAAACTGACACTACCGTATGGGGAATAGTTCTCTAGAAGAATCTTCGAACTTGTGATGGAATTTTCAGAGATCCAGCAGGATATTTTTAAGTAAATAAAAAAATATTAATGCTGATGTGAACTGTTTTCTTTTTGTGAAATATATTTGACCATATTCAGCCTTTATTTATTCAAATAATAGTATAATCTTTTTATTATAGTAATTTCTTAAATAGTTTGTAAATAGCTTCTATATAATTAAAAAATTTTAACTCCAATGTTAGAGTGAAAAATATCATAGTGATTTTAAATGGATGTTCCTGCAATGTTGCAGAAATGTAAAACATATTTGGTTTTGACAAAAATAGAGAAATGATCATATTTTTATCATTAGCAAAACACTAAATCACCTTTTGTATGATAGACAATAAAATTTAGGCTTCTTTTTCCGCATTTTTTACTTTTAAATTTAACATATTAACAGTTAATTTAGAATGATATTTCTGATTATACATTTGCATTGAGAAAGTTGCATAGAATGGCCACACATTTGGAAATAGTCAGACTAAAAAACAAGTATTTTATTGCTTCTCATTCCTGATGTAATGTGGAGGGCTTTAAAAAAATGTTTGGCAATTTGAAATTGTAAGAAAAACATAATTTTTAATATCTATGTAAAAATAAATGAAGTTTTAATACTTTAGATTTGAAAAAAACTAAGCCAATACATTTTGTTTTAAATGTATTGGCACTCCTCTTCTGTTTTATTTATAAATTTTTGTTTTATTTGCATTTTTCCAGAAAAATAAGCACTTTTAAGGTACTAAAAATTGATTTTAAAATTTCAGCACTATTTATGATGGTATGCACCTTTTAAGCTTAATTGAATGCACACCTACAAATCATTTTTCTTTTCAATATTTTTTTTAAATTTAATATTGATACGATGCATTTATAGGAAATTTATAAAATACAAACATAAAAGCAGCACTTTTTTTTTGGTTGTCATTATTACTACAAAAATAATTACAAAACTGTTACTAAGAAAAATTAAAAAGTTTCATTATTTTACAGAACTCATTGTTACTAATTTTGATAAATTAGTAACAATGGTCATTATTACTACAAAAACTACTACTAGCTTGTCATTATTACTACAAAAATAATTACAAAACTGTTACTAAGAATAATTAAAAAGTTTTATTATTTTACAGAATTCATTGTTATTAATTTTGATAAAAACATTACGATTAGTTGAATGGTATGATAAATATTTACAATAAATAAAAAGATTGATACTATTAGATACGAAAAAGACATTCAAAGGAAAAAAATTGCTAGAAAAGTATTTTCAAATTCGATAAATGTACAACTTGTCGCATTTTACAATCCTTATTATATTCATTGTATAAAGCATTTAAAAAATTAAATTCGAAGCAGAAATGATTCAATTCCAATTAATTCGATAATGTGTCAATAGAATTTCAATTTATTAAAGCAATGGACAAATTTCAAGATAGTTTGAATTTTTTAAAAATTACAGCTATTATTGTAATGTATATTATTGTAATGCTTTTGCATTCACTGAAACCTAATGGGATCACTTAAAAAACTATCCCGGATTTAATGGAAAATTAAAGCAACGTCTTGACTAGAATCCCACGAATTATGAAATAAGAAAACTGCCGATATTCACTAAGTAGGAGAAATGGATAAAGAGCGATAAATGCACCATAACGTAAACCTAAGTTTTTAAGTTTACCAGACAGCAAATCCTGAAGTGACATCACTTTCGCCGTCGTTTGCCGACGAAAGTGCTGACAGAATTTCGCCGTGTGATAGGGCCTTTAGTCAAAATGCTAGAAACTTCCTTTGAAGCTCTTCTCCAGCATATTTTTTAATCTAGTTGCGCAGAAGGACATTGTTACAATCTCCCCAAATAGAAAGAGACCTGGTGCTCAAAAAAAGGCGTCAAAAACTCTGAGGCAAGTAGACCCAGGCGGATCATAATTTTGTTGTTCTTGCTTGTTTATGTGTTCGATTGTTTTTTTTATTTGCAAGTTATCTTGGTGTTTTTGTTTAATTTTGGGAACTATTCTCTTACCCCCCCCCCTTTTTTTCCCTTTTTTTCTTTGCCATTTTATCTTTACTTATGAACTTTCTTCAGTGAAATTGTAGAGGTTTAAAAAATAAACGAATTTGGTTGAAAATTCCTGCTTTTTCTACTTCACATTTCTGGATTTTTCAGGACACCTTTTTCAAAGATGATTTTATTTATCTCACAAGGGTATGCAATTTTTTTCCTTTCGACGTTCGGATCGTCCAGGTGGAGGATTGATAACAGGTATTCCTAGCAGCGCCTCAGGTAGGATTATTCCCTCCCCTGCTTTTGATAATAATGTCAAAATGCTCACTGTAGAGGCAGTCTTTAAAAATATCAAATTTATCATTGTTAACTAATATGCACCACACGGCTTTGATATTGGTCCAACAAAATCATTCTTAGGCTCTTTGGAGTCACCAACACTTATATTTGGGGATTTTAATCTGCATCATTCCATGTGGGGCTCACACTTTTCCAACGCTTTAAGTAATACCTTCGTTGAACGGCTTCAGAATTCAAATTATGTTCTTCTTAACACAGATTCTTCTACATATACAGCGTATACGGGAAATACTTCCACCCTGAATTTAACAATGTGTTCAAGCTCAATATGTCATCAAATTTCATGTCAGGTTATAGATTCGACATTCGAAAGTGATCACAATCCAATTGTAACATCATGGGTAAACGTAGAACAGATTCCTCGTACCATTAAATCTATTAACTGGGAACGGATTATGGAAAATTCTGATCAAATCCTTTTTTCTAAACACAATACCTTATCTAAAGTTATGTCTAAGATTTTTGAAGAAATCAAAATTAATACCAAATACACTACTTTAAAGAATATTTCTTTCCCACCTGGTGGAACATTACCTGTCATAATTTTTATTTCTTAAAAAAAAAATTTAAAACGAAAGCACAAAGACAGATTTCAATTTCAGATTGAATTAAATGCAAAAAATTTACATCTAAACTCCGAAGTATGAAGATCGCTAGTCGTAACTATTGGGATTCCATTTATAGTAGCTCTCATAATCCTCGAATGTTTTATACCATACTTCAAAAATCAGTAGCCACTCATACCAGGATCACCATATGCCATTGTCATTTTCTCGGCGGATGCTCTGGCCATTTGCCAGGCTCTGGATGATCTTGTTGACACTGAAAATAACATACTAGTCTTTATAGATAGTCTTTCTATACGTCAGGGTCTTAATAACATATCTATCAGATCACCAAGAATAATTTTTCAGCTTACACATAAGATTTATATTCGAAACAAATTTGATCAAAAAATCGTCTTAGTGTGGACCTCAGGCCATTCCGGAATTACGTGGCATAAAAGAGTAGACTTATTAACCAAAAATGTCACCGAATCTGATCCTAAGATTGAATGGGTTGCAATGGAAGATATAGTCGACCAAATGAAAAAGAATTATCTGCTTGGACCCGGTTTACATTTCCAAAACAGTAAATATCAAGAAGAACTTGGGGACATTCTAACCATTCAAACGCTCATACCGTGGCTAAAAAACAGGAGAGAAGACAGAAGACATAGTGTTTGCTCGCATTCTAACGCAAACAATCATTACGCCAGCTCTTCTAAATAGATTTGGTCTTCTTGAATATCCTCTCTGTACCACATGTAAGTAAAATAACTCATGAAACATATTTTTCTCCAATGTAGTAAATGCAATCATCACACACGAGTCTTAAGCGAAAAGCTTGCTCTGAATTATCAAATTTTTTCATCTTTTAAAATCTTTCTTCAATTTGTTCTTCAAAGGCCCGTTTACGTATTTTTATTCAAATGCTCAAATGTCAACACAGGCATTGACACTTTTTTAGTTCCCACTCTTCAAACTTTTTTGTTTTCTGAACAAATATCTTTTATATGTATATATATAAGAGTAGTCTTGGTTGTTTGCTATTTTTTGTAACGCACAGTCTTGGCAGCAGTTCTGGAGAATTCTCCCGTCAAAGAAAAATTTTCTAAATATTTGCATATTTTCCTTTTTTGTCCAATATTAGATTCATCAACTTTATGCCGGACACTGCAAATCTCTGTCGTTAAATCCTTGAGATCAAACCTTTTCAGCGCCTTTACTCAGAAATTAAATGGATCTTCAGGTCTTTGGATACCAGAGGACAAAGGCCATAGCAACCATAATTCTCAAGAACTGATATCAATCAATCAATCAAGAGAAATAGTCAAATGTCAAAATCGTATGAATTCCTCATGTAGATAAAGTCTTCAAATCAGATTATATTTATAAATAATAGTTGTATAGTGAATAGAGTTTAATACACTTTTAAATACTAAATCTTATACAGCATTCAAATTTTATGGTATTTGGGCAGAATTTTATTCGAGGTAAGTCTTTTTAAAGATGAAATAGTAAAATTTTTCCAGATTAGTTGAGATAAATAAATTTTTAAATTCACTGTCTTTGGTGGAAAAAAGCTTCCATATATAAAAAATTTTGGGTATATTTCGCATATTATCTCCTTTTAAGTTTGTCTTATTTTATATACCTTTATCAGAAGATTTTTTAAAATAATTTTAAACTTTATAAGCAAATTCATTCTGTGGTGTATTGCTATCTTAGAACAGTTTTTGTTCTATTTTTGTCATTTAATTCTTTTAAAATAATTTCAAACCACATAATATTTCATTTTAGATTGTTTATTACATTTTTGATTTGAAATAATTTAACTTTGTATAGATATATATTTGAACAATCCCAGTTTTAAACTAATTCTAATGAAAAATGTTGTTCATAAATCAATTTTTAAATTATTTCCTCAGATTATTTTTATTTATTAAATCTTGCAGAATTTTGGCTTGAAAATAGTAGTAAAATAAGAAAATCAAGTTCCAGGTTTCCCTTATTGTTTATTAAATCAAATAAATCTTTTATATCTTAAATCCAATAAAATTGTATTATTGAATATTTTGAGTAATTTTTTTTTAAGGTTTAAAGGGAATCATGTTTCAGCTGTATCAATAGAATATTTGCCAATACACTTATTTCAATAAGAACATATTTTAAATATATTTGGTTCTAAATTTTAGGGCAAGCATATGTTTAATTTATAATATCCATACATATGAATATATTTCTTACTTCATGGGATATTTCTTAATGGTATTATTCTTTATTTAATTGTTTCTTTTATATTTTCTTTGAATTATTTACTTGTAAAAGGAATACATTTATTATAGAACTGAAGAATTGGTATAACTACTAAACTGGTAGATAATTACTTGGAATTGGTAAATTGACTAATATGGTTACTTAACTATATTCTTTAATTAATTTTAATCAAGTATTCAATTATTTCAAAGAAATTGAAATACTAACTTGGTAACTTTTAAACATTATTCTTTTATAAAAGAATATCTTTTATTAATATCAACAGTTACACAGTCACATATTTCTTGTTACTTAGGATTAAATATCTATGAATAACTCTTATTGTAGAATTATTTGTTATCAGAATGTTAGTTTCAAAGTTTTTTATGCACTGATACATTTAAAAAATATATTCATTTAAGTTCCCATGTTATATCATGATTTTACAGTGATTATCTGCTTTATCCTCCATAAGTAAATTGCATTTTTAATTTTGAAATTTTTTGAGCATTTTAAATTTGTTTAAGTATAGGAAAGTGATAACTTTCCATTAAAATGAAAGAATATGAGATTATTTTTTGCCAGTTTTTATCCATTTATACCAAATGTAGGAAACAGCCAAATACAATTTGGTTTCCATATCTAATAGTTTATCATCTATAAGAGATTAAAGTTTTGGGAGTGTTAATACCATATTTTTTAGTTCAGCCCTTTTTGAAGAAATTTAGTGTATTGGCAAATAAAGAATTTATTCATTTATTGTGTTATTTCTTTTTACAGATATGCTATAAATCCTTTTATAAATGATTGCAATTATTGAAATTTATTTAGAAGTCAAGTTTCTTCTACATACCCTGTTTTTTATTATTAGAATATAATTATTAATAACACAAAAATTACATTTTTAGTAAAGCTCATTTGCACCTGAAAGGACCTTTGTGTATCAATATAAAGAGTGTCATTACAGGAAAGTCAATGCTACTAAAAATTCTTTGCTGTAATATCAGTGTTTCAAGACAGAATTTTATCTTTTTTTTATATGGACCAAAATTGAATTAAATTATTGATGGTCAATTTAAATACTATATGTAAAATTAAATCCTTTTGGGAAAAACAGTTGTAAATTATAGAAGTTCTCAATGCTTATACCTAATTTGAGAATTCTATAATTTACAACTGTTTATACCTAATTTGAGAAAACCTAAATTGAGAAAAATATATTCCTTTCACTCATTTTTTATATTATGTTGAACATCCTGAATTGAAATTTTGAAAAAAGTTAGTTTTTTCAAAATTGATTATCTTAATAAATTTTTTATTTCAGAAAATTAAAATAAATATACAACAATTTCTAATTATCTGCATTCTAAAAATAAATTCCTAATCAATCAAAATCCAGATTTGCTTTAGCTTTTATTTTCTCACAATGACTTAATGTGTCTTGAACCAAAACAGTAAGTGTGTAGACTCCTTTCTAAAATATATAAAATCACAATGCTTCAGTAACAATTTGGCTTACTGTGTGTTGTCATAGCTTTGACAAAAGGAAAAAAAAAATCTTGTTAAAGCTTAATTGAACTATTTGCTTAAAGTCATTAATAAAAATTATTAAATAACACCACTTTTGTTTCTTCAATTATTTTATACAAACAAAAGATACATACATTGATATTTGTTGTGAAATAGTCTGTTTGCATGATATTTATATTTTTGAAGTGAAATTTATTTATTATTGATAAAAGATTTGTTTATTATAGTTTAAAGATATCTATTAAACTAAATAAAATGATAACTTTATTTGTCATTATATTATAGATGAATGGGGAAAGGACACTCATTAAGAGAAACTTTATGGAATTTGCTCATGTAAGTATTTTTCTGTTTTCATATAGTTTAATTCTATTTGTAATGATATCATCATTAGTTTTCCATGTAATTTTTTAGATACTAGACTAAGTTTTATAGTTATATGAAATAATGTTATTAGAGAATTTTCATACTTCCGATAGATTTAGTATGTATCACTAATGTGTGTAAATGTTATTTTAATATCCAATAACAATAAATAATGTTATTATATATTTTGTATTTTAGTATTAAACTGTCATGTGATATTGAAGATTATCATTAGTATAAGATTAGCAAATTATCATAAAGTAGTGAAGTGAAGTGAAAATAGCTATTATCATGAGATTTTCTTATTAGATAAATAGCAATAGTAATTCATACATCCTGTTAATGATTTATAAACTACATGTTGTGTAATTTGGATAAAACTTTAGAAGAAATATGGTGTTGCAATAACTTTAAAAAATTTAAAACAGACTATCAGTTTACATTGTTTTTCAATTTATATTTATAATTTTTTTAATGGAATGGCACTAAGTTTATAAAATCTCAAAGGTATATATTATTAAAACAAACATTATTGTAATGAAAGTTTACAATTTTCTATGCATAAATGAAATTCTAGTATTTTGATCAATTTAGTAAAAACAGTTAAGATAATTATAAATTTAGAATTTTCACTCTCTGAGAGATGGCATTGCTACCTTTGTGATGTAATTCCTATTTAACATTGAGATTTTTTTTCTATAAATATTGTAATATGTTAAAATAAAAGCATGGAATATAAAGGGTGTCTTATTTTTATATTATTTTGAGTTGACAAGTATTTCTTGAACATATTTATGATTTTTTGTTAATTTCTTCTATATAGAACTTTCAATCATCCTACATAATCAATAAATTGCTGATATTAATGTAATACTTCTTTGTCTTTTCTAATTTTCTTTCAGCGAGTAACACCTCTTCAATATTTGTTCTTCGAAGAAAGTTGTGAAGCAGATAATGATGTTCTTCAGGTAATGTTTATTGTTTCAATATGTAATAATAATGTATTATTAATATTTGACCTTTCTAGAATATTAGAGATTCTTTTTATATATTTTTTCATTTTATTATATTCTGATGAGAGAAAAGAAATTTAATTCCTATTATAATATTATACCTCTCCGACAATGCCATCATTTCCAGTAAGTAAAATATATAATGAACAGTTAGAAGACTTTTGTTTGTGCATGACTATGATCCGTAATATGTTAGTCTAGATGGTACTGCTTAGTAGTTCTATTGCTGTTAAAATCAAATCTATTAATGCACATCATAATTTTAAAAGACATTGTTAAGATTTTATATAAATATTATTGTTCTCAATCAAAACAGGATCATATAGCTTTCTAAATTATTTTTAGCTGTCTTCTTTAATACTGACTAAAAACAAGATGATAATATGGCATCATTTAATGCCTATTAAGCTAAATAGGAAGGTAGAATGCTATAACTTTTAAAGATTTTTAAAAGTTAGGCTATATCTTTTCAATGAATGCTGCAATGTTTTTGAAATTTTATTATTTAAACAATTAATGCTAAATAAGATAATTGGTGGTTTATATATATATATATATATATATATATATATATATATATATATATATATCCATGCTAAACAAACAAAGTTTCATTAATATTAGTTTAATAAATTTATTTTTGTCATGTTTTAAGATAACTTATCATAATTACTTGGATTATACCATTAGTGCTCAATATCAATATATTTTTTTCAGGTCCTTTCTGAACTTCAAATGAACTTGGTAGAAGGAATGATGGATGGGGCTTGTTCTTTCGCTCAACATAGAGGAAGTGATCAGGTAGTTGAAGAAGATCTTTTGGGCTATTTAGGTATGTTTTAATTTGAAAAATATGTGATTAAATATTATTCTTTAATCAACAGTAAGTTTTTCAGACCATATTTTGTAATCTGTGAGCATATGAAACAAAACAATGGATAAAAATGAAGTGATTAAAATTTGATAAAATATTGAAAACGGTTTGAGTCTCAAGGCAACAATATGATCTATTGTTGAGAATTAGGCTTTTTTTTAAATTGTCAAAGTTTAGAAAAAAATACATAAATATTAAATTAGTTTACTGAAAAAAATTATTTAATTTTTAAGATTGCATAAAATTATTTTTTCTGCTCTAATTTTCTGAAGTTATGGTGCAAGAATGTCAAAATTTTACTTAATTTTTAATTAACTAATATTTTAAATAATATTAAAAAATGTTATTAGTTTCACATTATGACCTTCTAAAGTGTATATAGTCTAAGTTCAGAAGCTTTAGGCCTTATTGTCCAGCTTATAGAGTACCAACAAACATACATTCATCTGTATTAGTAGTAGAGAAGTATGTATATTATGATGTATTTATTTATGAGGCCATATTATGAAATAATGTTCATTTATCTGTATATTCATTCCTACTCATCTTCAAGATTATAATTTTATGCTTTTCTTTAATTATAATTTTGCTATACTATATAACATAATTGTATTTTTATTTCTAAATTGGATTTCTTTATTAATTAAAATCCTTATCCTAAATAAGTAATTATTAAAATTTTCCTTATCCTGAAGTACATATTAAAATATTTATTATGGTATTAGAGTAATTTATTTAAAAAACTTATATTTTTAGATACTTATTGGAATCTAGATCCATTACTTATTTCCGAAAAGTTTTACCGAGTTGAAGAGGCTGTTGATAATGTAAGTTTCTTTCCCCATTGTTCCCTATTATTGTAACCTAGTGAGGGAGATCCAGATTTATAATCTTTAATTACTAATCCATGAGATAAATGTAATAAATAATATTTATAATATATGTGACTTTGATATACTTTGAAGCAGTTGTTATTAATCAAAGTTCAGAGAGTAGAGGACTAGCTGAGGAGTCATCTTCATAATATAATTACAGATTAAATTTCTTTCTACTTTCATTACTTCATGTAACCACAGGATGAAATGGGATGTGAGCCTCATAAAATCTACATTTCCTTTATTTATTCTTATATTGCAAGTTGAGGCATTATAAATCCTCTAACAGATGTAATTTAACCATAAACGGGAATAGTTTGATAAAGCAATGTTTTCATTAAAAATAGCAAAACACAATTGTTTTTGCATTTTATTATTATATAAACTTAATTTATTTTCATTGTATATTTTGTTCTTAATGAATATTTTCTCTAAAACTATTGTTTTTTCTTTAATAACAAGTTATTTTGACTTAGATATTTTTACAAGTTTGGTGTAGGTTTTATACTCATTGTACAAATAATACAACACTAAGTTTAAAAATGCGGATTTTTAAACTTTGACTTTTTTATCGTTCCCAATTAATGTTTTACAATACATTGATTTAAAAAAAATTTATTGCCATTGAATTACTGAGAGTAAAGATGTCCATATTTCACTTAATCTTGTAGGCACTAATTTTTTTAGTAAAAATCACCAAATCTACTTAGTGACTTTCAGCAGGCTTAACATAAGAAGGCTTTCATTGATAATTTAATATTGATCAAGAATAGTATTATTATTGTTCTTAGTAGTTCTTGAAATGATGCAGTAGGAAGAATAGAGACTGCTTTTTGACATTGTGATTTTCTTGATAATGACTGATGATTGGATTTATTTTGTGCCAAAGACTCTGAGGAATCATACTATGAACATTTTTTAATGAGATCAAATTAATAATAATCAGAGCTGAAACCAAAATATAGCCATTTTGTTAATACACTTGGTTCAAAGAATTCACATTGAAATGATTCATAAAAAAAATTCTGGAATTTGTGACTATTTGATGAAGGACTTTGATAGTATGCATAGTGCTATTGAATTACAGAATACAGTGTCATTTTGCACTGTACATAGCAAAAACGACATTTTTTAAATCTTGTTTGTGTATTTATATCAAATAAGAAAAAAAAACTGAAGATAACAGGGTAATTGCTGAAAGTAAAATATTTTCACCTAAAAAATAAACACACTAGGTCAATACTATTCTTACATGATTTTTAAGAGGTTATTCAAAAATCTGTGTTTATGATCAAGGAGATTTAAGAATGTGCATATTTCCAAATGCTTTTAACTTTTTTTCCCCAATATTTGAACAGAAGTATAATATATGAATGCAGTAAAGTAAATAGGGATAAATACCACTAGGGTTTCATTCTTGATATAAATTCTTGTTAAGTCAAACAACTCTATCAATCTGGTGTTAAGGCATGAAAAAAAGCTTTAAAAAATAAGCTTATTTCATTCTGAAATATAATTACTGTATCAGCCTTATTTGTATATAATGTTTGCCTTTATTGTTCTATAATTGAATAACCAAGCTGTATCAACATATAATATCAGTCACCAGGTATAATGCATAATATCCCTATTATGAGCAGCACAGCTTAGCATTGCAGTGGGCTTTAGACTGCATCACCGCAGGATAAGAAGGACCAACAACCATACTGTAATCTTTCAATTTCTATATCTGGAATAATTATCTCGTGCAATTTTGTTATATAAAAAAACTGCCATTAAAATATTCATTTTTGTTATATTTGTTTATGGAAATTGCCAAATTCAGTTTTAAAGTAAATATCTAAAGTAAAATAACAATCTGTAAGATCAATGTAAATAATGATAAAAATAATAATTGTTATTCTAATTTGGTTAATGTATAGCACACATTTATAATTGTAGAAGATATTAACATATGACTTCAATTAAATATTACTGATTCAACTAAAGTCACAGAAGTAATCATAGGCAAAAGGCACAAACTCCATAGAAAATTTTTAAGATAAATATTTCATCTGACTAGAATTTTTAATTGATTATTTAATGTTATTAGCCAGATCTCAAAACCATCAATTTAGAAACAAAAAATCCATAAAGACTCAAACATTTGAATTTCCATGATCTCAAAATTACAGTTTTGGATTTAGCAATTTCTACCTGAACAATGACAGTGTATTCTTCTACTTTGAAATGATTTTTTTTATGTGGTGTAGTAAAAAATTAGGCATTAAATGCCTGGGTTGCATAAAACATTTGTGATTTTTTTTATTGTCATAATATTTATATAAAATGAGTATTGTTACAAACCTTTATCTTTTAATTCCCATCTTTTTCCCCAAATACTATAATAATTTTATTGCTGGTACATCCAATATAAATTTTCAAAACAGGGTTTCTGGATAAGTGTTAAATATTACAGATGCATTGCATTTAACATCCACCAGATATATCTTATTTTTCTGTAGAATCATTATATTTCAGAACAACATAGATTTAAGAACCTTTATAACAAGGGGAAAATGATAAAAATAAATAATAAATATTGTGATACTTAGAAAGCTGAAATTGTTTCTATAAATTTTAAGTTCTTTTACTTGATTTACAGATTACTTGGAGTGCTACTGGAATTGTAGGTATCAATTCCTTTTCTTTAAAATTTAGGTATTATGAATTTAGATAAACAAACTTTTTTGTTGTTATATATTTACAATCTTAAAATCGGATATGCTTTCCTGCATTTATATGATTTCCTGAATCAATTTCTCCGTTTTCATTTTTTAATAAAATAAAGAGTTGGGGGAAAATGATTAGCTGCACTATAAATTTTTTTTTAAATCTTTTTATTTTTTTATTAATAATATATGTTACTGCTATTCAAAGACTTTCATGTTTGAATTGTTGAATTTCAAGTTTTCTGTTTAAGTATTTTTATTATATGTTATTGCTTTCAAAGACCTTTATGTTAGAACCTTTGAATCTTGAATTTGAAGTTTTCTATGAGAGGACTTTTATCTTTCTGAATTAATATATATCTACATATAGTTGAAATACATGGTCAATTTTTGAATATTTTTTCAATTAATGTCCTTTTTAGGATGTTATGATCTTTGTTCTCTTTTTTATTAATTATGTACTAAGCATTAAAAAATTGGTATAGCTATGAAAGATAGTTCTTTTATTAATATAATTTTAATAATTTGTAAGTTTCTTCAGTGAAATAGTTTGCCTAAAACAATACTTCTTTATTTTTCAGTTCTCTGAACCAATTGAGAATCCTTCAGAACAAAAAGGAACAAAGCGACCTGGAACTAAAAGTAAAACACGGCCAGCTACATCAAAGGTTAAAAAATCAAGTCAGACCAGACAATCAAAACTAAAACAATAAATTAATATTTTGTTTATCTGAAAATTAAGATACATGTTTGAGCAGCTATTTATTATTTCTTTTATCACCTGTAAAAGAAAAATGACCTTCAGCCAAACGGTCTCATTTTTTTTTGGGGGGGGGGGTGGGAGTGTAAACAAAACATATGTAGTGTTGATATATTCTGAAACTATCTCTAATGGCATAACATGCAATTAAAAAATAAGAAGTTTGTATTTTTTGAAAGCTCTACTTTTTACAGAAAAGGCTGAACATGAGCTTAAAATTGCAAGACAACTTTCAACTGAAATGCTAAGTCTTGATTGAAAAATTAATAAAAAAGCAGAAATAAAAAAAAGATAAAAGACATCCTATTGAAACATGTAAATTGTTAATTTAACCCTGTTGAAGCACTGTTAGAAGCAAGAAATAGAGTTGTTAATTGCTAATAATAGCTAGAAAGTATTAAAATAATATATATTTTTTAATTTATGCATTTTGTAAACTGCATATTATCTATGTTACTGAGTAAAATTTTCATAAGGGTAATCATATCAATCAGTGTTATCAACATCAATTTTCATTTCATTTTTAATGTTTCTTCTGCTTATGCTCTACGATCAGTTACATGAGTTAAAAACCATAGGTTTTGGAAACAAATTATTATTATAATCATTTTATTTAAAGTATAATATGATTATTCCAAGTTTTTTCTCTTTCCAGTTAGATGAATTTGTGTAGCTGTCAGAAAAATGTAATATAAGTGTTTTTATCCATTTTTTCCAGATGGCTAGGAAAAATTTTAAACCTGAAAAAAAGTTATATTGTCCGATTGTGGAGTATAAAATGAATACATGATTATTATGCTATGTGTGTTGTTATAGTCATTCTGTCTTAGTTAATTTCCATTTGACAATATTTGCCATAAAAGAAGGTGCTTCAAATAAAAGCTGTATGCAGAAATATTTACATTTATATGCTTACTTACAAATATTAGTACTTAAAGGTACTAAAATGACCAAAGATTACCTAAGTATACTGTACCAAAATGCTAGAGGAGTTTGGAGATTTATACAAAGTGTGTTAGCTAAAGTATTGTTTGCTCTTGAAGCTCAACTGCTATAAAGTAAAAATTCATGAATATTTAAAAATATTTTAAACTCCATAATATTTTTGGAATTTTTTAATTTTCTTTAAATATTTCTACAACATTTTACTACATTCCAGATTATTCTATAACATAATAGAGGAACTTTTATATCTGGAATTTTTTAAGTATGTGTAGAAAATTATGGAACAATCACAGAAAAGATTTCTAAAGCTCTTTAGTTATCAATATTTATGTATATTTGTATTATACAATCGTTGAAAGCTTAAAATACATGCTCTTTCTTTAGTTGTCCCATTTTAATTCAACTTTAGGGTTTTGAATTTAGTAAATTTGGAGAGCTAAATTTCACAAAAGACACAAAAGAGATTTAAGTTTGTAATGAAAAACTAATGGCAATTCTTAGGAATATATGAATAAACCTATGAAGAGACTTATTTGATGACTAAACTGCAATAAACTCAAATTTAAATGAAATCCTTATTTAAAAATTCCAATAAAAAAATTCATTGTATTAGAATTTAGATCCATTATTTCTAGCTTTTAATTATAAATTTTATAAACAATTTATAATGCATCTATCAGTATGAATATTTATTCTATATTTTAAGAATATTTTTATTCATCAAACATCTAAGCATTGTTTTTGCATCCAATCATCCTAACTGTTAAAGCTCATTGAAATGCAAATCATCTAAGTTCATCATATTTATTTATTTTTCACATTAATCATTAATACTGTGTTATATGCAATGCAATTATTTTGTATGTACATTTTATTTGTAAACAGTGAAATGTATGTGTAAACATTTATTAAATTTTATGAAAAACTAAATTGAAAATTATTTTTCTAATTGTATTCCCTCTGATGATTCAATGTTTGATTTTCTTTTGTTCTCACTGCATATGTTAAAAAAAAACATATGCAGTAAGAACTATATATATATATATATATATATATATATATATATATATATATATAATAACAATCCCTATCCAGTGTACAAATACAATCTTTTCAGCCTGTTGTTCAGTCTGCACGTATCTTAATCGGTAAAAATGCTAACTCCTATATTTTTTCTCTTCTCTTTTTCTGATTACACATTAAAATAGATAAACAAAAAAGGATACCATATACAGTGGAAAAGTTGTAATTTGAAAAGAAATGAAACAAAAGATGGGAAGATATCTTTCATTTCCTCATGGGATTGAAAAGTCATAAAATTGAGTCAAAATTGATTAAAGTCAAATATGGCTAAAATTGAATTCTTTTCCATAATGTTAAAATTTTAGAACTGTTTTTTTTTTTTAGCAGTAACTGTTAAGTATTAAATTTCTTAAGTAATAAAATGTATTCCATAAATTTGGTCTGAAACTTCCAGTATACATTCCATTGGGTGTAGAAAATATTCGAAAATTATATCACTGTGCAATTTTTCGTTTACTAATCTCTATAATTTTCAAGCACCATTTTGCAATGAGTATTACAAAAATTCGATACATAAGAGTTGATCAGTAAAGTCTATTTAAGCTGTTTAATTTGAAAACGTCGTCCTATATAGCTAACTTGTGCTTATAGTAAAATGACTATATTAAATTTGAGACAGGTAAGCGTCCCTTGTTGTGAAATAAGAAAATTACAAAAAATAAATAAAGAAAGAAAGAAAGAAAATTTGTCAGAAATTACAATTTTAAAAATCTACTCTAAACCATAATAAAAACACAAGAAAAAGTGTCATGCAATTATCGGTAAAATTGGCAGAGATCTTTGTGATTTAAAGTATGAACTTTAAATATCTTATCCGTATCTTGAAAGAGTTCACTCTACAATTGAAAAATGTTTTTTACGGTATTATGCTATTTTTACATGCATATCAAAGGCGAGTTGAAATTTGAGCAACGAAAGAAGTAAACAAAAGGTATCGTTGATAATTCCACTGTCAAACCACAGATAATTAGGAATATAAATGCCTGTCCTTTAGATCGTATACAAATGGTGATCTTTTCGAACACACAAGTCAAGTTTGTTTAACAATACATCCCCCCCCCTGATTTGTGTCTTTTCCTTTTCTTATGTATTCCTCTGGATAACGCACATCTTGTTTTGACATTTTCCCTGCTGCACAAAATTTATTAAGATAGGAGTTAAATTCTGAACCTTCCTTTGCTATATGAACGCGAGGTTTTGAGCCATATATGCTATATGAACGCAAGGTTTTGAGTATTTTGATAATTGCACTAAAATTGTCAGTTTGGATCCACAGATTTTACCCCTCCCCCCGTGAGTCCGTTTCTCAAATTAAAAAAAAAATTATTATTTTCATTTACTTCTGTTGCTTAAATTTCACTTCGCCGTCGCTTAACTCGAAAAATGAATGGTAATACCGAGAAGGTATTTTTCATTTTTAGGAAGAAACCTTTTCAAGTTACGGAATACTCGTAATTTTAATCGCAAATATCTCCGTTGTTTTTTTTCGTTTTGCAGTTATAGTGTTATATTTGAACTGACATACTTTCTCTAAATGGATTTTTCTCGAAAAATTTTTTGGAATCGGCAAATATAGGATAAATACCATATACCATATTTCATCCATATAGCTCTAAGCGTTTTTGAGTTATCGCATTCACAGACAGACATAAAGCCAAAAATGTGTTTTTCGAACTTTAAGAAGTCTGGAACGAGGAGATACGTCTAATCTTTGTTGACGGTTACAGCACTTTGTATAAGTAAAAGTAAAAATTATGACTGAACGATAAATAATTAGATAAAGTCGAATTTTGTATTAATCGAAAATTTTGAAAGTCGAATTTTGTATTAATTAAAGTATATTGTGGGGAATATAACAAGCGTATCAACCTAAAAATCTGTAAAATAAAGTTTTAAACTGTATTCAATATTATGTGTTTTTGAATTTTGATTCTAAGTTACTCGGATTTCATACCTTGATATGATTGAATTGCACTGTATGATTATAAGTATTTAGATATTTTTGTATTAAAATATTATTTTTTTCTCCTTTGATTATTTTCTGAAATGTCCACCGAAATGACCTTAAGCTTCGATTAGGAAAAGAATATGCTTAAAGTCGCATTTTATAGTGGTTTCGGTGGGCATTTAAGAAACCAATTAGAATTCGATCACCTTTTTTGCACGGAAAATTGATAATCATGTGCAATTTTCAACAATGATTTTTTAAAAAAAATCTCATTTTTCCGGCGGAGATGATAATATACACTTCATAGTAATTTTTATTAAATTTTAATTAAGTGAAAATTAAGTTGAATTTTGTCGTTTTACCGAAACGATATTCGAAAATATTATTGCACAAAAATTAATTTTATATCGTTTTAAAATATAAGGAATTGTCTTTTTAATGATACCATTTAAGTTGTTCAAATTGTTCCTAAATTTTGGAAATTTTATAAAAATATCTTTTTGTTTATGTTTTACATTGTTACCCTGAAATTCACCCTCTTTTTTTCAAATATTTGATTGCATGATCATCTTCCATTGCCCTTCCAGCTTAGGATTTTATTTAATATCGTTGTAGTTTACAGGACGAATAAAGAAAGTGAAGTTACTATCCGATAAATAAATTTAGAGATATAATATCCCTATGGCATCATGGAACTGATTTCTATTAGAAAGAAATCTACAACATGTATTAACATTCAAAAACCAGAATTTAAGTCAAGGAATTAAAATCACGCGGCTTTAGTATCTACCAGCTGGCCGAAACAATGAAGTTAAGTTAAATTCTGATAAATAATTTAAAGCAATATTCTCGGAGAATTAGCTAGATAGACATTGCAATTAAAAATAACTATTTTGAGTATCTTAACTGTGAGTATTTTTCGGTATGTATAACGTATGAGTATTTTAATGTCTTGAATAAGTATTTTTCCGTAAACACTTTTTAACTTTGCATATATAGAATGTAGTCTTTTTTCTTCTTTTTTTATCGTCAAAATATGATGTGTTGAGAATGAGGTTTCCTGGCGTCAATAAAAATCCGCAGGCGAAAAATTGAAATTTTATTATCTGCACGAGCCTCCCAAAAAATCAGCTTTTAATAACGTAATGCCATTTGCATTTACAAAAGCTCTGATTAAAAAAAGATAAATTAATGGCTACAGCAAATAAAACCTAGAAAAATGTCATTTTGAGCACGCGATTATATGAAATGAAATAAATGGGAAATGAGGTATTTTTTTAAACAATCAATGCGAGACAAAGTTTTTTTTGGATCGTTTGCAATACTAAAAAGACTCATTCGATGAAACAATTAAAATGAATAAAAATATTATTTAACTCGCACGAGCACGTGGTGCTTGGCCGTTCAAGAAATGATGTTCTGATATGATACATTGAAATATGCATAGAAGATTTCATTTTCATTTTTATTTTTTAATTATGTCGAAGCTAGAGATTTAGAATAATGCACATAAAATTTCTTTTCTGAGCGTTTTTGTAAATCAGAAACAACTACGCATTACTCAACAAATAAAACAATGGTGTTATGAAATAAATCTGTCACTTCTAGAATGCAATCAAGAGTAAGGTTCATCGTTAATTTATTAATTAATATTATCAATTGATCAATAAAAAAACCTTATTAGATTAATAAATTTATCACAATTTACTTCGTGGGAACTTCCCTCATTAAAACCAAGAGACTCGTGTCTGTTTCTCCTAATTAAAACAACAATATAAGTGGAAAATAATTAATTACTTGAGAATTTTTATGTCCGTAAGACTTGGTATGATTTTTCAACCTTTTAACTTTCTTTTGAAGTATTATATCTAAAGAAAAATTTTCCAAAATATTTCTAGCTAACAAATACAAAAATAACCGATTTATTTATATATATTTTTAATCAGTTCAAAGTTACCTTCATAACTATTTTTCATACTAAATATTTTAGCTATGCAATATATTTTCAATGATTATTCTTTGAAGCATTCATTACCTGATTATATATATATATATATATATATATATATATATATATATATATATAGGGCTCACCAAAGATTCATTCATTAGCTTAATTTTTCAGCAAATTGTCTGACCACATACCTTTCAAATTATCTTCCAAAAGTTTGTTGGAGAGTGAAATTTTTGATATTATACCTTTCCAGGGGTTTGAAAACATTTATTGTATTCATATTATAGGATATCCGACGTCTAGAAATTAAAATATCTTTTGATCAATACATATTTTTGTTGTTATTTCTTATCGTACTTGACGTAGACAAGCCTATTGATGAGATCAGCGAATTTAAGCCCAGTGAACGTCTCTTGTTTTCAGTAGCTCCATGTAGGGTCAAGAGTACGTCTTGGCTACTAGTGCGTCACAACCCTTTTTACAGGGCGGACTTCATTCATACATTTCATTCGCTCACCCTTAGATCATAGCACACACATTAGCTTGCGCAATTCCTTTTTACAGGGGACTCATTCACACATCTCACAGATAGAATGCAGGGTAGAGAACAGCCATGCCCAAATCAGGACGCCCAGATTACGAGAAAGACGCGCTATGCCCAGGGCAGGTCGCCGGCGCACACACATATATATAATAACGAAAGGGTAAACCTTGTCACCAGTGATCGCAGCTATAAGTTTATATTTTCTTGATTCTAATTCACATTAGTCTGTTATTGGCATGCTGACTTGAGCTTCGAAATAGTCACGATATAGAGTGGAATAAAAATTGAAATAAAAAGGAGTTAGCTATTTTTGAAAGGGTAATAGCACGTAAATATTATTGTCTTTAATGGCCTTATTTTTTTTTCTACCAAGTGAATTATGTAATAACTAATTCATGCAGAAAACATAAATTTTGGGCAGAACTTATAATAAAAATATTAAAAAATTTAATAGTTTGTTATAGCTTGTTAACTCAATTATTTCACGAAAAAAAGAAACCTACCGGGTAAAAATATTGTCGTCAACACCACCTCATGGAAAATAAATAAGTACATAGTTCTTTTTCAGTAGATTTAAAATAAGTATGCATAAAAATTCCAAGCTCAATTGTTCCAAAAAGCCGCAATCAGTAAATATTGAAATCATGCAGCGCGTGAAGAACAAATCGTGTAAATGTCACAGATTGCTATTTTTGGAGCAAGAGCAATGCAAGACAGAGATAGTCACTTAATTAGTCAGCTAATTTTTTAAGGGATTCGGTCAATGAATTTTATTTAGATACACTTCAAGATGTATTCAGTATCATTTTCTAAATTCTTCTATTTGATATGAATATTTAAAACATACATCAAATTGATGTTAAAAGACCCGCGCAATATGGCCCAGTGGATAAGAAAGCGTGAAATGGCAATGTTCTCGTAAACGTTTTAAAAATTGTGACACATAAACTGCTGGATTTTCAAAATACTAGACATTTTATAGTTTTTAACCAGCATTTAAAATATTTTCTTAATGAAATGTCATCTTTTTCAGTAATTCAGTCTGTGTATGAAATTGAATCTGTTACTGTTTTTGGAAAAATAAATAAATAAAAAATAGAAAGAGTTTAAAATGAAATCTGCTACGCATATTTCAATGTATCATGTCAGAACATCATTTCATGAACGGCCAAGCACCACGTGCTCGTGCAAGTTAATTTTTTTTTTATTCATTTTAATCGTTTCGTTGAATGGGTCACTTTAGTATTGCAAACGATCCAAAAAACTTCAGTGTATTGTTGCAACCTATTTTCAACTGTATTTTTGTGCTAGTGTTCTATTTAGATAGATGTTTAAAATTGAAAGTGCAAAGTTATATTATTACCTCCAGATATATTATATAGAAACTTACATAGGATTTATTTAAACTTGAACAATGAAACTTATTTTTTCTCCTTCATATTTTATGTCAATATAATAATGCAATATTACTCATGAGTGAAAAAAAAGTTTAATAAAAATTAACTAATTCTATCTTTATAGATCAGTTCAGCAACTTAATTGATATCGAACGTTACTTAATTTTGGTGAGAATCCGGAAATTTTTGGATTGTTCGAAGTCGTCATATTCAAAGATTCACAAATTAAGTTAATTTTATAAACAGAAATGAATAACTTATTTTTAGTTTAATGCTAAGAGTATCAAGAATTCTTCACTAAATTTCTCTAATATGGCATGGCTGGTGTCCAATAATAAGAATTTAGACATCATAATTTTTTCAAAAATGCAGTAAATAAAAAAACCACCAGAATTGTATCATTTAAAATATTTCTAACAAATACATTAATTGCTTTCTTTGAAATCAGCAATTGAATCAAGATAAGAAAGGACACAGTGCATAAGTTTTTGAAAGTCATAATAAAAAACAAAGACAAGAGAATTAAAAAGATATCAGTACAGCAAAATTTGAAATTATTTTATTCTGATTATAATAACAAAAAGCATGCATTTTTACACTAAGATGTCATACATCAATGAGGAAAAAATGATTCTGAAATTCATCAAAGCTATTACATGAAGATAAAAATTAATGCACTGAAAGGGTTATGACAGACAAAAGATGGAGAGATTTTCCATAATCTCACTGCAGTCAGTGTAAATTGCTCATTATAAAATTCAAAATCTAAAAATAGTTCAATTACTTTAATTTAAATCAAAGTTATAGAAATATATTTCTTTATACAAAGCAATGGCAATGTGAAAAAGAATCTCTCTTTGAAGTTTAAATCTGAAATATCAAAAACATCACAGTTTATTTATTTTTAAAAGACAGAAGTACCTAACTAATGTTAAGAGTACTAATTTTCAAACTTTATACATGAAATGATAAATGAATTCTAAAATGCTATCATAATTGACAATTGATTAAAACAATCCTAAAATTTAAAATTACAAGACAAATTAAATGCTTTTAAGTTTTACTATTCATATCAAATCAAAAGTACTTGTTGACAAAATTATTAACCCTTTACTGCATACGGGCAACATATATGGTATTGTAGTTTTAATTCAATTTTATTTCAAAATTATTATAAAATAATTCAAATTATTTTAATCCATCAATTATATATTCAGCCATAATAAAATGCAAAAAAAAAAAAAAAGATCTATGATTTTATTGCATTTTGAAATAACCTCACTTTTGTGCAAGTGGGTGAAAAAACAGAATTGAAGTGTGAGTGATTCATTTTCAAAAAAACGATAACAGAGTAAAACATAAGTACTTTTTGACAAAAATAAAATATTTTCATGGAGTCGATGTACTCATCTTTCTCAACGGGTAACAATTTTACCGCTTTTCAATAGTAATTATTTTTGTCTCGGTGCATGATAGACCATATATTGTTCCGTGAAATATATATATATATATTCATTATTTTTCTTTTAATATGTCTTACTGATAATTAAATAAAGCTATTTCCTTTATGAAACAATTTTTTTCAACGCTTTTTTAATTCATGCAGAAAAGGGTTAAAGAGTCAAAAAGTATAGAATGGAATCGTCATATATCAAAAATCTCTATAAATCAAAATTTTTATTTTCAATAGAAAAACAATTTCTACATGACTATTAACAATAAAGAATAATGTGTGTGAGTGTCTATCCACCAGAATTTTTCATCTAAAGCTAACAAATATAGAAAGGTGAAAATTTGTTCTTAGGAATGACTTTTTATAATTTTAGGTAAAAAAATTGGAATAAAAAAATAAAGAAGTTGCTAATTGCAATTGATCAAAAATTTGAATTAGATCATTCTTAATATCAAACCTTCAAGAGATAGGGGTTTTTTTGGCACAAATATTCAAATTTAATGCACAGTATTTCCAACTGCTTGTGTAAAATTCTAGTCTTTAGTAAAGTCTTCATAAACCAAAGTATATAAAATTATTCTTAGCACAGCATTAATAATTTGGATATACACCTGAAGTAATACCAAATCTAACAATGTCAAAATAAAATAACATTGTAATAAAAAAAATGAAATTTGTCATTTTACTAATAAAATAACCAAACAGAAATCTATATTTACATACTTTTTATAATAGCATTTAAATATGAATATCTTATTTCTTTCCATATAAGATTAATGTTTAAGTGTCATAAAATTAAGTTTTTAATTTCCAAAATACAAATTTTCAACAACCTGCAGAACATTTTTTCTCACTTTTTGTTTTTATTTTTTGTTCTCAAGTAAGTAAACAATAAGATAAAATTTTTAAAAAATGATCCAATAATTAAATTAAATCTCAACAAAATATTTTTTAAATATATAAGATAGTAACAATAGTGAACATTTACTTTCAAATTAGATAAATTTATAAATTAAACAAAATAAAAACCTATCACAGTCAGCATAAGTAAAAATCCTACAATATTTAAATATCAAAAAAAAAATCCATTAAATTCTATCTGATCTGATATTTATAAATCACATATTTTTCACAAAAAAGAACAATTATACATTACACTTCAACTAGAACATTTAATATTCTAAAGCTATATATTCATTCTATAGAATAACTCAGTTTAGTAACTGTATAAATATATAATCAATTACTTTAAATAAGCTTAGCAATATAAATTAATCTACAAAGACAAAAGACATATAAAAAAAAACATTTTGGAAAGACAACATAAATTATATCATTGTTGTGCCATGGATTTAATAAATGCCATAAAATTGAACTAAAGAATGCCCTTAAAATAAAAGGACAGTGAAGAAAATATTTTTGAAAGACAGTGCAATATACAAATGTATCATATGCTAAACTATGTATTTAATAAGCTTGGCAATACTATACTAAAGAATGCTCCAGTAATTGCACACTCACTTTGAATAGCTCTTATAAAAATAACACATTAAGATTTGGTTTATATATATCTAAGTAATTAGCAATGTTTAAATTTCAGATTATACTGTCCAAAAAGCTGCCAAAGAAATTAATTTATGATATTTTAAGTATAACTAAACGAGTCAGTTGAGATAATTCTTTCAAACCACCAAATTTATTCATTCTATTTCATAAAACCAAATTTATTCATTCTAATTATGTGCTTATTTCTTCAATACAAGCTCTCAAATTGTAACAGTGTTGTGAAGAATATTTTAAAACATCTCTTAAGCTAATGACATGCCTGTATCACAAGTTATTGTGCTCACGGAGAAAAATAGGGCAACTAATCCACAAACTAATTAATTGCACTCTGCAAATTAAATATTTGAAAAATTCAAATAATCAAGCAAACTTTTTAGAAAACTTACCAGTGAAAAGTAAATGAATCATTATATATAAAAACGATTAAAAAAAAATTCTAATTAAAGAGAAAATTTGGAATATTTATTAGAATTACAAAATTTCTGGTTCCTATCAAGGCTAACATTTGTGACTTAAATTTGACTTCTTAAATTAATCTATTATTTCTGACTGCTATTTAAAATGAGTATACATTTTTTGACACATTCTATATAGCTTTTAAAAAGGACCATTTTTTAGCTTTTAATATATGATTTTAAATTTTATTTTTAAATTTACTATTTGTTGCAAATAAACCATTTTCTTGACATGCCTACAATTTGCTTCAATAAAAGCAGTCATTTTTTATATAATTAAAGGATTATAATTGATTTTATTTCTATCAGATCAACAGTTATGTTCATTTTGGATATTTGACTAATGGACTTTTACTTTATTTTAAGTAACTTTAATTAATTAATTTAATTAATTTAAAAAACTTAATTTAAAAATTTCATCAAAAGAGAAACTGAAGAGGTTATAAATTCAATGACACACACACACACATATATAATAGAGACTACACTGATACACATATTCTAAAAATGCAAAGTACATCCAAAATAAATAAAACTTATGAAAATAAATAAAGCAAAGCATTGAAACAAAATATAATATATAAAATAGTTTGGAAAGACAGATCTCATAAATGCAAAATAAAACACACAAAAAAAGATGGTGCATTCTTAAAATTCATTTGAGATTCAATATAAGAAAGTACTATAACAATATAATGTGAAAATTATCAAATTCATTCTAAGAGTTAATTTTAAAGATAGTATTGTTTACCTTATTTTTAAAGGCAAGGAAAAAAATCACAGTTTTCTTATAAACATAACAATAGAATTCTCTTGATTTATTTATCGACAAGATGATGAATACATAAAACTAATTTTATCCATTCAATTAAGGTGTTTTAACTATCTAATTAGATGACACTTTATGATTTGGAAGTAATTTGCAACATTTATTACATTAAAAATCCAAATAATTTTATGAATTATTTCCTATTTTTGTCAATTACATATATGAAGGATTTGATTTTACATTACAATTTTAAAAGAATAATTTATTGGGTGAACCATATCATAGTTGCAAGGTTAAATAAAATAATTACAATAAAAAAAAGAGCTACATTTATTTGCAGTTTCTGCATTAAACATTAGAGTATGCGTACAACGAATGAATAGAAAATTCCACCCAGTTTCAATTACTAGAACTAATTGATGTAAACATTTTATTTAAAAACACACGACAGTGTTAAAAATAAGGAAATTTTATACGATTACACTTCATTTTAATTTTGTTAAGTGATCAAATGAAAAATTCTTCTGCTTTAAAGTAGTTTTTAGTTACCAAATTATTAGAAGGTATCTAATTACAGCCATAGAATTAACAATATTCATCAAACAAAAAAGTTAAAATAATGAATTTGAATTAAGTAAGCAAAATTAGATTAGTTATTGAATTGTTTGCAAAATATAGATATTAAATTGGCTGTTGAAAAATGTTTTTTAAAAAGGTGTTTAAATATCTTGCTGATAGTGGTAATTGTAGCCATTTACAATTTGTTAGCATTTTCTTTAAGCTGTTATAAACCATTTATTTAACCATTAAAGAGTTTATGTAAGCTTAATTTTTTTTAAATATATGCACAAATTATTAAAGAATACTTCAGTTTCTTTAAGAAAAAAAAATCAAATAATTAAGACTCAATTTTGAAACTAAATATCTTATAGAATTATTTGGATTTTATGTAGAATACAACCAATTTAATTAACTTTTTATTACTTAAAAATTTTGTTTTCTTTATTAGAATAATAATGTGCTAATTTTATTTTTTAAAAACTGAAGTTACTGTAAAAATATATTTTTTTCTAATTAAAAGTGTCTTAAAAAGTAGTTGTTAGGATTTTCTAGGCAATCTTTTCAGACAAAAAATAATAATTAATTAAAATTAAATAATAAATTGAGAGAAATTAAAAATATGTACTATATAATTTAAAAATTTCAAACCATTACAAAAAAGCATAAGGTTAACCATTTTTTCAAAAACAATTTTTTTCAATGCAAGAATTTAAAATATAAAAGAAAAGGCTTAATATTTTTATGCTTGTTTCTGATATTTATGGTAAACTAATTTTTATTGGATATAAGAAAGTAATATCTCTATCTTATACACGACCCCTCCCGAGAAATAAATCACCCAACTAAAATCATACATTTACTTGAAAACACTCACTTAACATCAATACCTTCTTGATTTGGTACCAAGTGAAAAAAAAAAGTCAACAGTTTTTCAATAAATATATTACAATTTTTAACAGTTTTAACTTATGAATAAGTAAACACAGACAAATAAAATCAACAACATATTATGTTTGATGCTTTTCAATTAAGATATAAAATGAAATGATGAATAGAACTATACATTTTTATCAATAAACAGACTAGTTATTCTTCTGAACTGTCTACAGGAGAAAAACTACTATCTAATAAGATTAAACTATATACATGTCATGTATAGAGGACTTTTAAGTATCAGTAAGAAGCTTATGGAGTAACTAAAGTCAAGCGATGAAAAAAAAATTATGATTGAGAAAGCTCAACCAAATTTTATATTATATATATTAGATATGTCATGATCACTCATTTATTCTCTCTCAAATACAATAACCAATTTATGTTTTGATCTGATGATGCCGTTGAGATTTAAATATGAATATCAAAAAATTAAATTTAACATTAAGACAAATAATGGACATAATTCAATAAAAACAAGTGAAATGCAACTGAATTAAAATCCATTTAAGTAAATGAGTTCACATAAGTAACTGCATTTGTAAGTGATATAGTTATTTGTTCAGTGCATAAGCAGGAAGGGAATGCAAAACTCAGTAAAAAAGATAAGTACAAAGTATATGACAAGTGAGATTTGGAAATATGTGTAATAAATATTCATTATGCTTAGCAATTATAAACAACCAATAACAAAAAAAAAGTGCTCTCTAAATGCTAACTATATAAACAAATAAAAAATAGTATGTAAAAAATAGATTTCACTAATAAATTTTTTTAAATATCAGATTAATACTTCTGGAAGAGATTAGGTGGTTTCATAAAAAGGTGGAGATCATCCAAGATCAGGCACAGAATCACAGAATTGAAAGAAAAATGCAACTAAGAAGCCAAGCGATATTATATTACTACATTCAGATTAAGAATAGATTGTTATCACTTCTCGTCCTCCTCCTCTGACCATTAATACTCGTTCCAAGCCTTCTGTCAAAACTTCCAGGAATTCCATATCTTTTGAAAATTAAGGTTTAAAGCCTGATTCTTTTTTATTCCATAGCTTTCAAAATAAAATTTCTAAAAATTTTTTAAAAAGTAAAGCATTACATGATAATTTTTAAACAGGTCAAATGGGCAATCACAAAAACTTATGTCAATAATAATAATTAAAGTTTTGATCACAGTTATAGCCCCCCCCGAAAACTTAACATATTCCAAATATATATTAACCATTCTATGTCAGTATTTTAAAAATCATTATTTGCATACAGAAATCATAAACATGTCCAAATTCTTTTGCAATGAAGTAATATTGTAATTTATATGAAACATCATAGATTAAATAAATTATATAGCATCATAAGTCAAAAAAATTATATAGGATGATTAAAATGTGTCCAATATTACTCAGTAAAAGATGATGAAGAAAGCCACATCATATATTTTTAAAGAACAGCAAAGGTATATTTTTTGTATTTTCAATAAATTATAAATTTTCATCACAATTCTCAGCTGAGCTTAATTCTGGCAATGGAATAGAATCAAGCATTCACATGCAATTAATTGTTTTTACACTAACAACTTAGAAACCATTACCTACATTCTAAAAAAAAATCAATAGAGTACAGATTTTTATTATCTTGTATTTACCTACCTTGCTTCAAAAAATGAAGTATCTAAGAATTCAAAAAGATTTTCAAGCAATCCATTTTTACTATTCAATTCTTCTTAATTCAATAATCTACTTAAAATTACATATAATTAATTTATGCTCTATTTTTCTATCATGCTGAAAGTGATCAACTGCATAGGATAAATTTTGAACTAGTTTATAATGTCATATCACTGCATGTTACATGTAGCCTCCTCTATGTGATTGACTGAAATTCGAAAACATTGTTATATATGGTAATAGAAGTTACAAATTTGCATATACATCTTTTTTTCCAGTAAAGTTCAAACTCAAAATTGATCATGCATCTAAGTGAACTGAAAGATAGCCTATAACAGATACTATACTAGTAACATGCTAAGAGTCTTTTTTTTAATGCCAGTCTTGCAAATAATAAATTCTTTATGAAAGTTTGTGTGTGCAAACATGTTTTAAATATGATATAATTGCAGCTATATAAGAGTTTATTGATATCAAACCTGATTCAAACGATTATGATGAGAAAAAAAGTTATTGCTTAAGAAAAAAAATTAGTTCATAAAACATTAATTTAATGATGACAAAATCATGAAAATTAATTTATTATCAAATCTTTTATAACATTCTGACAATTTTTGTAAAAGTAATAATTGAAATTGTCAATGATTTTCAGTAATTTATTAAAAACGGATTCAGTAGAACCCACATAATCACCAAATAATAGTTTTAACTATTGAAATATATGAGAAAAAAAATTGAACACAGAATTTGAACTGTATACAAATTTGAAATCATAAAAACATGTAAAGGTATCAAAACAGCAATTTTTCATACATTTGAGCATTAAAAAATTCTGGACTGCAATTAAAATGTAGCAACTTTTGCTGGCCAGCATTTGAATCATCTGCCTATAAAAGCATAATCAGTTTTCAATTCTGTTATTATTGAGATGAAGATGCATACACACATTTGTGTCTCCAATTGTCATACATAAATATGCATTTGATTTCCAGTCATTGTTCTCTCTGGATCCTGTTATATTGCTTCACTTAAAGTGGCATGATAATCAGATGTAAACAAGAAGCGCTCTCGCTAGATTTTCATTACTTCTTAACTACTTTTATATTGATACTGTTTTTATTAAAACAGGTTTAATTTACAGCCTTGGTTGTTTCTGAGATATTGGATCTAATTCTTTCATTGCCCTCAATGTAATATAATGATCTCCACATTTAATATAATAAAATTCAATAGTCATTGTTTAGAAAGGTTTCATTTTTACCTGAATTAAATAGGTTATTCTATTCTTCAGAAGAAAAGAATTATCGAAAACTGCTTACTACTTAAATCACTGTATGAATTGTTATAAAATACCATTGATTTCTATCTGAATTTCAAGATATACCTTAAAATAAGATGGTCTCACAGAAATAATAATCAGGCTGTTTCTAAAATTATATAATATTAATGTTAATAACATCCATATAATTCGATGTCTCATTTATATAGTTAAATGTAAAGTTAAAAACCCTGACCAATCTTATCTGTACAACATATAAGATAAGCAAAAAAATATCAACTTTAGATTGCTCTCTATTTACATATAGAGACACACACTAAAAGTGATGAAAAGGATACAATTAGCTTTGATTGAAGATGCTTTTGGCAAACCTGGAAGATTTAAAATGACTAACTGGGCATTGTGGGATCTTGCAACAATCACCTCATTTAATTTGACAGCAGTATGCATTCTACGTACATTTGCTTCATCTCTAAAATAAGACACAAACAAAAATTTTAAAACTTCACATATGTTCAAACAATTTTCATAATTAGTCACAAAAATTACAGAACTCTTATGAGAAAAGAATTTTTACAATATTTGGTTATGTATTATGTCACCTTTTAATTTTCAAATATTAGATCTAACATGACAACTTCTCGTAAATATTTCAATGTGCTCCTTTTTTATTATAAAACTATTACGATGTCAGTATAAAAATTTATATTTTAATTAGTTTTTATTACTGAATTACTTCTGATTGAGTAATTCATTGTTTAGTACCTAAGATTTTAAAATGAACTAAAGCCTAAGTTTTCCAATTTCTTTTTGACTTTTAAATACGATTATATTTAATATATAGAATATTTATTTATCTATTTATTTGAAATAAACATGCTACGGAAATTGACTACATATACAGAATGAATTAATCAAACACTAGCTACAAAATGTATTAAAATGCATACTAAGAAAAACAAAGAAAACAGAATTACAAGGTTTTAGAACAGATAAAAATAAAAATGGAAGATAAAATAAAATATACACAAGCACAGTAGTGAGACAAAAGCATAACACATAAATATTACAGTATGTATAGTTATGTACCACATTGGGTATATACACAATCTAGACAAATTAAACATATCACATAGGCAAAAAGATATGTCTTAGGAGTAAAATCCATTTTTCTTTAAAACAAATAATGAATGCTTTTTAATCCTGATGAAGTGTATATATCTATAACCATGGAAATGGTTATGAACGAAAGTTTAAACTTATCACTAAGTAATGTTATGGTATATTTTAAGGCATTTCTATTCTCATTAACAACTTATGGATGAGTTCCATAATTCTAACACAACACAAGTAAAAAAACAAAAATTTGGAAATAATTAATTACTCAGCATTTGCAAAAACATGTATTTATCCTCTCCCCTTCCTCCCCCCCAGAGCCTCAAACTTTGATTATTTGTATGAAACATTCTTATTTCCCTGGATATTAGCCATATCATTGAGCAGGAGTGGTAGGTATTTATCAATGCTTTATTATTGATATTAAAAGAATTAATTTTGTGTAATTTATTGAACACATTTAATAATTGCATTAAAATATATTTAAAAAAATAAAAAACTAACAGATTTTCCAATAATTTACAGAAAAAATTCACAGAAAAAAAAATCAGTGATTTAGTTGTCGCAAAACTGCTTTGGTAAGTCAGGAAAAAGTGCACAATGCTAAAATGACAAAATAATTGACAAAATATGCTTAGGGAACAGTTAATAAAATCATTTAAGTATTATACAAAATCAAACTAAACTATAAAAGACTTAAGACTTATAAGCTTTAAGTTCTGAAAATTTTATTATCTCCCAAAAGAGGAAAATGTCAAAATTCCTCTTGAAATAACATGACAAGTATTGGAGAATTATATTTAAAACCTCTTAATGGTGGTAGTAATGTCATCTGTTATTTTGTCTCTATTATGGATATTTATACAGTCAAAGAACAAGGCCGATACAATGCTAATAAAAAAAGCTACAAACAAAAGATCAGAAATATATATTTTTTTTAAGTTAAGGGTGACAAGAATATGAAATTACACACAAAACAGAAATTATATTTCTAATTTAAAACCTAATTTTAGCACTGTGGTCACTTACGGCTTGATAGTCAAAAGTTTGTCAAAGCTTTCATTTTGGTTTCCTTCACCACTAGCATAACTGTCATCCAAATTGGAAGGATTCTCTTGATTATTTTCATCAGCAACATCAATTAGTTCAATATCCTTAATCTCTTCTGTAACTTCATTAAAACGAACCCTTGATCCAACTCTATTGGCTTGATGATGATGATGATCAACAATATTTTGAACCTACAAATGGCAAATATTTTTTTTTATAAATTTACATCTCATTTTTGGATCCACATTTATTATTATGCCAAAATTCTCCAAAAATAAATTTGCAAAAATTAGAAATTAATTAAATAATAAACTTACTCAGAATATTGAATAACTTCATATATAAATACATTTTAATCATGTATATATTTCAGTAATAATTTAAAAACAGATGAAACAGTCTTAAACCCTGTATGCCCAGAGTCTTATTTCTATAAATATAATTAATTGCATTTAGATGCACAAAAAATTGAATACAATGATCCCTACTTCCTCTCTGCCTAAGAAATTAATATGCATTTTAGACTTTTAAATTATTTTCATCAAGCATATATCACCCTTTATTCATACTCCGAAAAAAAAAATGGATTTTTCTATGTCTAAATTTGTTTTTAAGGTATTGGTGGAAATTAGAAATTAATTACTAATTTTTGGCATTTACTACATATACACTTAATATTGTCTTTTAAATTGTATTTCCATTGCATATCTTTCATTCAAAGTTACCTTTCTTTGAGCAATTTTTGGTAAATTTCTTTGATTTATACTCTGTTTATTAATTACATTTGTTTCATTTCTTTGTTAATAGAAAATTTAATGAAACCTACTTCTTAAATTAATTTAAATAGCACTAACCGATTAAATTCCTGGAGAGAAAAATATATTTCCTTTAAATATTTTTCTGTCATCTTAAGAAAAAATATTATTAATACTATTAATAGTAAAAAAGTAATTAGAAAAAGAAATAAAGATAAATTTAAGCTTACATCAGTAAAAGAAGAACCATGACAAGATAGCTTCAACTGCTTCAGAATCTCAGTTCTTTGCTCCATTAAAAGTGTTCTTTCATATGTATAAGCAGATATATCACTATCCATCTGTGCAAAAAGGAAAATGAATTGTAAGCAAATAAAGTTGCAGGAATAAAAACTACAAGAATTCACCTGAAGAAATATTTATTATACTTTGCTGAACATGTAGTAAGAATTTAAGTTGCAAATTTTTCAAGAAAACATAACCAGAAATATGATGATAATCAATAAACAAACATTCAGGAAATTTTGATACTGATAATTTCTTTAACAGAAATCATTTGCTTGAGAACATTAGCCCCCCCCACCCCCAAAAAGTAAATTAGGGTTCAATGTAAAAAAAATTAATTTCACTGTCTTAATATTCATGTTTACTTAAAAGGAAGTCTCAAGAATTTATATTTCAAAATAATTTCACTCTGAAAAAATATGCTATAATAGTCAATCATATTTTAAAATGTATGAGTTTGAAAGCAAAATAAGTTTTCAAAACACTTATAAAATGAAAATAATGTAAACTTAGATTTCATGAAATATTATTTCTAATATAATGATTCACAGAAAAAGTTGATGAATTGAAGAAAAAATATATTTAAATCATCATTAATATACTAAATGCTTTCATTTCTAAAGAGCTTTTTTTAAACTTCCTATTGATAATTCTGACTGAATTTTCAGTTTCTTGTTTTAATAACATGACAAAATTTTTAAAGTATACAGCAAATTAAAATTATTATTATGCTAAATATGCAAATAAATCAGACACCATAAGCCCAGAATATAATTATACTAGTTCCTTTCTAATATTAATTTCTTACCTAATACAGGTTCTACTGCTTTCTGGCATTTAAGAGAAAAAAAACTTGACTGATCAATCAATTTACAATTATTTTAATTGGTAATAATTTTTATTCGCATTTTAAAAAATCAGTCTTTCCTTTGTGGTATAATACTGGATATTTGCAAGCAAATTTGAAATATTTTTATCATTTTTTTTAAAATCATTGGACACATTTTAAAATATTCTTCCACGGTGCATTCTTTTTTTGTTTTTTTCATGCACAGATGAAAGAAATGCACCAAAAAATACAATTCACTTTTAATTAGGACATGAATAGGTGAAAATAGTTTTTTTAATCATTAAATTGTACTCAAATTTACCTAAAATGAAGTTCATGATTTAGAGTAGGAAAATCATATAAAAAATATTTACACTTCCGATTATCATGAAGTTATATAATCTTAGATCTTAATACCTACCTAGTGATGCATTTATTTTTACAAATGATACATTAGATTTTTTTTAACTTAAAGTTTAGTAAAATCTAAATAATTAACTATCCAAATTTTCACAGTAAATCAAAACAATTAAGAAATTTTACAAAAAAAACAAAAAACATTCATATATATTTTTAGCATCAGAGACAAAAGCATATCAGAAAGAAGTGTTCTAAACATAAAAACAAAAAATACTAAACATAAATAAAGCATGAAAGAAAGAGAGAGGAAGAATTTCATAGACTTACAACAGAATGAAAGAGAGGTTAATAGAAAGGAAAAGCTATTTCTAGTCAAGCACAAAAGTGTACACCAATAAGCAAGTCTGCAATTGAAATGAGTCATGCCCAAGATCAAGAAGCAGACCTAAAATGAAGCGTGTATATAGATCGACATTTATAATGGAAAAAGAAAATGTTAAGAAAGGACAGAAAAAAAATTATAACTAAAAATTTAAAATACTTGGAAATGCATTGAAAATTTTTAATTAGTTTTATTACTTCAAAATATTAATTTTAAAAATAAGTCATACATGGATATATTTAATAGTAACTCCACTTAACAGAAATATACAAATTGATTCTGCACTTTTTCCAATTCAGATTTAGGCTTTAAAAACTAAATATTACCATTTCAACAACTTCAACATCAGCTTCTATCCTTAAGTGATATAGAAACTTGGCAAGATCTTTCTTCATCTGTATACTGTTATCTTCAAGTTCTTACACAAAGTTCAGGTTTATAATTCAATTTGCCATTTTCTTTCTTTTAATAAATAACCATTTTTAATCATTTTTAAGATTTCAAATAGAAAAAGCAACCATTAGCTATTTTTTTTAAAAAAAGAAATGAAACAAATATTGCAAAAGATTATGTACTGTATTCTGTTTAAATTTTAATATATACTATTTTAAATCTAAAATCAAAGAATTGGTGAATTATTATGCATTATATTCTTCACAAATACACAAAATTAAAATTTCACTCAATTATAAAAAAAAAAATTTCATTATATATATACATATAAAGAACATATATATATATATAATTATATATATAA
>JAOUZG010037989.1:968225-986669 GCA_026289955.1 Argiope argentata | reverse complement strand
ATATATATATATATATATATATATATATATATATATATATATATATAAAGCTCATTTTATTCCAATATACTTTATTGTTGAAATGAAACTCAAATTGTTTTAATTGCTACAATTTATTTTCCAAGTTGATGATAGTCATATAAAGATATTTTTATTTTATTTTTCTACATTATGTAGGCTTTGATAGAGGCATACCTAAAAGGTAGTAAAATTTTTTATTGTATAATTATTTAACTTTAGAATCAAGCAATTTTTAAAATGAGTTAATTTTTAAAGACTGCTGCTTTCTCTCTATTGTGATTTGATGTATACAGATATAGACACAAAATTAGAGATATGCAGAACACAATAAGGCTTTTAAAATAGTATGAATTACATATAAATCATGGTTTGAAAAATTAAAAATATTTTGTTGAGAAACCTATAAAAGAATTAAAATTTTTAGCAATCATTAATATCAGCAAACCAACTCCTTCTCTCCCAAAGGCAGATAGTATTTCCTAAATTTAACATGGACTTTTTTAATATCAATTTTTAAATAAAATTATAAATATAAATGTTAAAACTTCACATATCATAAAATAATTTATATAAAATATTCATTTTTAGTGATGACTGTCATCAGACATTTATAGATCTTGACAATTTAAAATTTACCAGTCATTATTTAAAATGAATTTTTGACAATTTTGATACAAAATATTGATGTTTCATTCTTAATTAAATAATTAGTGAATTAACTGCATTAAAAAAGGATTAATTTTCTGGTAATTTCCTTTTTATTATTCTTAACAAATTATTAGCAAAAAATTTACGTACATGATAATTTCATAATATACTATGTTATTTTTTAATAAATACGACATAAAATTTCTTTCTAGTATCAAATACCTATATTTCTTTCATAGATTGATATAAAGTGAAAAAAAAATTTAGAAAATTCAATTAAGGATCCTACATACTATTGCTACCAGCTATTTTTCTCAAATAAAATAGTCTACTAATGGCTAATAAGCCATCAGTGGAATGACTTTTTACCAAAGCATTTTTGGTTTATTTTAAAACACACTGTTTTTAAAATAAAATTAAAAGATAGATAAAAACATAATGAGCATTGTGATGGGACGTTATATGAAGCTTCTCGACTATTTTTTCCCTTTAATTAAAAAAAAAATTATTTAATCATGTAGTAGAATCATAACCCCACCCCAATTTTTTTAAGGAACGGGGGAGGAATTGAATCGAGAAATACTGTGTTAGAGTTATGGGCAATTTTATTCATAGTCATTTTAATTATTAGGAAAAAATATATATTATCATTTGGTTCCTAATTGTAGAGCTAATATTTAAACCCTATGATTGAAAAATTGGAATTATAGAGAATCATTTCATCCAAAGTCTATCAAATTTATGAGGTTGATACTTGTGGTATCTCTGGTAGTACAACTCTAGCATTAATATGCCACAAAATTTTGGAAATTTGACTGTTGATTCATATATCAAAAAAAAAAAAAAAAGAGTTTAAAATAGGAAGTTCTTTTGCAAGCCTCTTATAGTTATTGAATAAAGTATAGTTTTAACAATTGTAACAAAAAAATCTTATTATTTAAATTGTTCCAGTCATTTAAATGAAGGGATATTTCTTGCATACTTGCAATGTTATAACATATTGAAAAAAAATTTATAATAGAACAATAGATTGATATTATGAAGGTATTCCAATTTTTGATTTAAGAATCTTTTCCTAATGGAAAAATAAAAACTGCATATGCTGGTAATCTGGTATTGAAACCCTGAAAATTTAATTTAAAAATAAAAATATTATTGTGACATTTTACTATGTGCTTTTTCTGATATCTTAATAAAACTGATTTTGTTCTATATTTTGTAAAACAAATACCTAAAAAAAATTATACCATCATTTGAAAAACTCGGAGTAACTAACAGCAGAGTAAATTTAGAGTCTCCAATTAATCTCAGTAAAAAATCTTTTTTTTTTCTTTTTCATTTTGATGCTACACTGTTCAAAAGACAAGAAATAAGGTAGGAAGTATTACGTTTGATGTAAATTTGGAAATTTTAAATTGAGTAGAAGAAAAACAGCACAGATAATTAAGTTGCTGTTATAAGTGAATCTATACTTAAACATATAAATATTTCTTTTTTATATCTATTTGTTTATTATCTATCACAATTACAGTTATAAAACTTAGTATACAGATAATCTTAATGGTGACTCAATATATCTAAGAGCCAAAATTTTAAAATGTAAAAAATTTTCACAATGTTTTGCCTTTTTTTTTATGTACTTCTCTGTAGTATGAATTCTAAAGAAGGTTTTTTTGAAAAAATGCCCCATTAAAAAGAGCAAAAATTTGTGTTCCACAATTATTATTTTTTGGGGACCGCTGATATAAATGAATTTTAATAATTTAAGAAAATGAATTTAAGAATAAATGAATTTTAAGAAAATTAGTCAATTTTCCTAAAAAGAATTTAAAACTAAAATTTCTGTTTCTATTATCTTTTCAATTTTCTTTTATGTTACTATTTGATTTAAAAAAAATAACTATCCTAAATTGATTTGATCATTTTTTCAGTTTAGTTATATAATATTATTCTAATTTAGTGTGAATGAAGAAAGTAAAGAATGATTTGACATATGGCCAAATTTTTTTTCTTTTGACAACAGTTTTCAAATTTGGATTATTTAGGAGTATAAATTGGCAAGAAGTTAGGGATCAAATATAACTGAGATTTAAAAATCAGGATGCATTAAAATAATATTGCAGAATTTATGCTTGAAAGACTAAATTACTCCATATTTTAATGTATCATTAAAATGAAGAGAAATAAAACTTTCTTTCTGAAAATGCAGAGATATTTATACCACAAATTTATCTCAAAACATTATTAGTTGATCTGGGAGTTGTAAGTATATGCATGAAATAATGAATTTTTAAATAAGTACATTGCTTGCCCTAAACTCACTATATTTCCACCCAGAAAATATAAAGTTAAACGTATATTTATAAAAATTTCTGGAAAATGCAAAATAGTCAGGAATAGGTGGTCACTAATGATACATGACGTGTCTACACATACAGAAGTTTTTTTTAGTCGCTTTGAAATTTTTAAATATTTTTTGTTTTGCTAACTTCATATCATAAGCAATAAATGTCTAACTGGGTATGGCTAAGAAAGCTGATCTAAAAGACATTAATGATATATGTCACTGATGTGTTAAAGCTGATTAAATCATTAATGATGCCTTCTCTAAACAAAGATAAACAACTAGTTTAGCCCAGGTATCAAAACCAATACTCTTTAATATCTTTCTGAATAACATTTGCAATAATCACCATCTCAATTATGCATATATTATACAGAGATTTGGGGCTTCACTAGCTTAATTAAGCTAGTAAAAAAACTTTAGATATTTCAAATGCAATTCATGACTATAAAGAAAAAAACAATAGAATGTGTAAAGTTATCTGGGGAAGATTTAAGAACAGAAAAAGATTATAGGTAATACATCTAAAGCTGTTACTAAAAAGAATTCCTCTATCTGGGAAGTAAAATTAAAATATAACTAAATTAGTAATGTATTGTGTGATAAGGAAAACAAATCCAAAACAGATTAAAAATCTTATAGCTATAACTTTAAAGACAAATACAAAAGAAATTATTTTAAAGACAAAGATAAATTGAATTTATTACATACATTTATCCTGAAAACCAGAAGTGGCTTTAAAAGCAAATTTTGTATTATATCATTTAATTAGTCGCTCTTTTACTTTATAAAACGAAGATTTTAAAATTTTATCCCATATGAATAATAAATATTATATGTATCATTATAAAGCTTTTTCTTATTAAAATACTAAAATGAAATATTTATATTCAAGAATAAAAGATTCTAAATTTATCATTAAATTATATCGGTAAAGGGAACTTTTACCTGGTAGTGAAACTCATTATGAAGTGGTTTTGAATTGTTGTTCCAAAACTTAAGTATTGAACATTATTAATATGCTCCGAGTTAAAACTTATCTATATCAGGAATGGAATAAGCTTGATTGGGATTCTGGGGCATTGAAATTCTTGGAAGGATCAAGTGAAAGTACGACATGCTTTAACTTGTGATTTTTAGATGTTACATTTTATAATTATATAATACTTAATTTTATGACACAATTTTGAACATTTTAATTAAATGAATGATTCTAAATGAAACAAAATTATCAATTACGGCAGATCTCTATTATATTGAATTTTTAACACCCTTTCACAATATTAACTTAATTATATTTAATTGAATTTAAGTCCACTTTCAATATGTAGTGATGTTAAATATTTGATTGAACACTTCTACTCAAGTGATGTTATTTAATTGATAAAATTAGCTTCTTCCCGAATTATTTATTTATATTCGGTAAGATGATGGATATTGATCTTTCGGTTTTAAATGTTATTGTTTACATTTTTTGCCACGTTAAACTTACCGTAATATACGTCGTCCTGTAATCTCGCACTTTCATCGGTATATTGAGTAGCACCGTAATTTTTGTCGATGCCAGGGCTCGTCTGATTTGCTGATTTAGTTACAGTAAATCTTTCTGACATCTTAAATTCATTTATTTACCTCTCCAAAATACACATAAAATCGAAAGCAACCGATCACAACGACACCTACATGATAACTGTCAAATCAAAAATTTCCAACCCACGATCAAAATAAGGTTATGGTTTTGGTTTTATTATCATAACCATGCTGCCACGCTATTGTAAATATTTACATCTTAATGCGAGCGTGTTTCTGGGTTTTGATTATAATGAAAGTTTAGTGGATAGAAGTATGCTATAATTTTACAATTGTTTATATGCATAAGTTTTTCTAAAATTCTGTTTTCATATAACATCTATCTTTAACTATATATATATATACATAAAGGTGTTTGTTTATGTCACTTTTTTGAATTTTTCATATATATTAATGAGCTATTAATTTTTTAAATATTTAAAAACTTTAGGATTTTTTATTGCGATTTTGACATTTGATTTAAATAAAAGAGAGTGAGAGAAAGAAACTGGCAACATGAAATTTTACTGGAAACGAAATATGAATCACGATGTGAAACTGGGTTTTGTTTCGCATTCGGTTTGTTTTCTTTAGCTTAACTTGAAGATAATTCTTGGTATTGTAATATTTATTTATATCTACGTACATGCTTATTTCTATTTACTTATTTTTTATAAAAATATTTCTGTTTTTTCATTGTGTATGTGGAATTAGATTTTAAATAATTTCGTATTCTAATTTGGCATTAAACATTCAATAATTTATAATTTTCTTAAAATTCTTTTTTAAATTATTTATACTGATTTTAAACTTTATTTTACTTCCATGTTATTAGCATCCGAAATATGGATTGGATTCACTGCAACAATTGTTTCGGATTACCTGATGCAGAAAAAACTTTTTATTTAACCAGTTGCGGCCATATTTACTGTAAGGATTGTGAAGAGCAGTGTAAGTCAATTTCATCTAAAAAGTAACTTTTATAGGTAAACTATAATGAAATATTAATTTAAATTATATTTTCTTGAAGGTGCAAGAAGCAAGTGCAAACTCTGTGGGAATCAGTGCTCTACTATCGTTCTTAGTTCATCGGTAATTTTTATTTTAAATTCATCAGTTGATTTTTTCATAATCTTCAAAATTATTTGTTTCCCTTCAACTCTTTTCTTATAAGAGTGATTATTTAGTAATAATTATCGTTTTATAAGTATAGAATTTAAACAAAATTTATAAGCAATAGCTTTATTGTTTTTGAGATTTGTACTTTGATATTTTGATTTGTCATTCTCAAAAAAATATTTTAACTTTTGCTTTGGTATTTCTTAAAATCAGTGTTATCTCCATATTTGCTATATTTCAATTATTTTATATTTTTGGGATTTTTTTTTGGTTAAAAATATATAATACAGAAATGTTTATAAGAATTCTGGCATTTAAAATAGTATATTTGCAGCTTGCCTTTCTTTTTGGTGCCATTCTTTAATATGAGCTCTACTTTCTTTCTTTTTTTAAGGATGGGGGGAAGGGTGGGGTATTATCAAGTATAAATATATTTTATATATCACTTACAAATAAGAAATAATTCTGAAAATCTATTTTTTTAAAATCTGTTATAGATATAAATATACTCGATGGTATAAATTCATATTAAAAAAGATGTTCTTTCTCCTCTTGTGATTATGTTGTAAAGGAAGGGGGAAAAATTGCATCAATGAAATTTCATAATTTATGCTATAAGAAAGTAATTCAAAGAATTATAATAAAAAATGTGAAAAAGTTAGTAATATGTAAATTAAAATTATTTTTGAATTTAATTTAAATAATTTTGAGAAAGAAGAAAGAAAACATATCCAGGATTGAAAAAGAACTGCTGTCTTAAGAAGAAAATACCTTGGTTACTACACTGTAAAGTCACTTAAATACACTGTAATCACTAATATATAAGCTATTGCAAAAATATGAAGGTTATTTTTTCAATTGATTGGCTGTTTATTTAAATGTAAATTCTAAATCTGTACTATCAGTAATGTATCTCATCTTACTATATATACTTGATACTGTCAATACTGTAAAGCTCCTCTCAAACTCAATTTTTTCAACCCTTGTCCCCTTGTAAATATTTACATTTTTTTTATAAAGTAAAATGTTTACCCATTTTTATTTTAGACATTATTACTTTTAGTTAGTTTATTATGTCTTGCATATCAACAACTTCATCATATTTTCAATTCTGATCATACTGGTTATTTTTTGTTTTTTTTTTTAAGTTTTAATTAGAATTTTTCTGATATGTTGATAATTAAATTTTTAATTTGTATTAAACTGCCATAGCTTTTTATTGAAATTTGTAGGAGTATTACAATATTCTTTTTGTATTTTTCAAAGAGTAATTTAATAACATTTAGTATCCTTTTTTTCTATTTGAAATAAAATATTTAAAAAGACACAATTTGTTAATTTTTTTCTCAAAATGATTTATTTTGAATTATGTAGTTAAAACCTGATGTCCAGATGTATTTTATTGATCCTGATGAGCTCTTAAAAAAGAAATTAAAAGAAGTTCATCAAGTAAGCTACAACTTTTTTTTAAAAAATTAAAGTTTGTAAAAAAATAAATACAATTTTCAAATAGTATGTTGTTATTAGTATTATGTTCTTGTTGCTAATATATATATTACTACTTGTTATTTTATTAATTAAATACGGAAAATACTGATGAATTTTTTGTGAGACAATAGTTTTAAATATTTAGATAGCAATGAATATTTGTTCATTTTTTTTAAAAAAAATACACAGGTATTTTTAGAAATAAATATCTTCCATTGTTATCAGGAACAATAATAAATGGAACTGTTAAAATAAAAGATTAATTTTGAGAAATAATCATTACCATTAAGCAAACAAACTATTAACGCTCACATTTATATTTTATGCCTTTTTTAATTATAGATTTTGAATTTCAAAAGCATTTATAAAATGTTTTTTTTTTTAAATCTAGCTGAAAATGTAAAGAAAGGATGCTACATAATTTAATAAATTTAAGAGTACATATTTGTTTATTACACCAATTTTTTAAAATTGGTGTAATAAGCAAATATATACTCTTAATATTTTTACTTAATCAATGGGCATAATTTTAAATACATACTGTTTGAAATTATGAAAAAGATTTTGGCTAAATGTAAAATGTAGTGTAGTAAAAAATAAATAAATGTTTGATTTATCTGAATCAGGCCATTTTCCATATTTACCTAGTTAAGAAACTGAAGTTATGAAAATATGTTTTTCATATAATAGGAATGTGAAAAAAATTTTAGTGAGAAGATGAATGATACATAGTACCTTCAAGTATTGGCATGGATTGATTTTCATTCATTTTTATAAATTCTGTACATAGATAATACCAAATAGGATGGTCAATTTTATTTCTCTGAAGTAACATGGTTTAATATGTTATATGGACAAGAAGAAAGAAATAATCATTTCAAATCAAACCTTTGAGGTCTTAGTTTCAGTTTGCATCACTCTGCAGAGTACTTCCCTTAATCTAAGCAAGAACAATTGATTAAGGGTTGAGAACAAGTTGTTTAGAGATATTGGCTAATTTTTCATTGGTAGAAAATTGAAGAGATATTAATTAAAAAAAGAAACTCCTACTTTATTACCCATATATAGATCTGCTTTTATTTAAAGGGGAAAAAAAAGAATTTAAATGAAGCTGCCAACTTTTTTACAGTTATAAAATAAAGGAATTTCTGCATGTTTTCTTGTTGCTTACATTTCAGTTCTCTATATAAATTTTGTTTCATTTCTATTGTTATAAGTTATGTAGATGAAACCTGTTATTACTATTAAACTGATTCATTCAAGTATAACCTTAACTTGAAAGATAAGATATGAATACTGCAACATTTCATTTAAGTTTATAAAGTTTTCTTATATAATTCTAGTTCAAAAGAAAAGCCATAAGAATTATGAATGTAATTGATCATTAATATAATTATTTGCAAAATATCTGGATATTTTTTGTATTTATTATAGGTATCAGAATTTCAGAAAAATCACCGTGCTAGGCTTTTAGCTCATCAAAGAAAACAAGTATTCAATTTTTGTTTTTTAATTATTATTTTATCTTTAATAATTAGTTTAATAAATATGATCAATTAAAATTACACAGTATTTTGTATTAATAATATAGATTAGAAAAAATAATGAGGAATACTGCTATATTATTTCTTTTAACATTAAAAGTTTTATATGCTGCTTTTCTTCAAAGATTTTTAATTAAAAAAAATGGAAGCATTTAAATGCATATTAACCATTAATAAAAATTTTATTTAAAGTGTTTATAAGTTTCAGAAGTATTGGATTGATTTACTTTAAGAGGCCTGAGTCCCCCCCCTCCACATAAATATTTTCTTAGACTTTCATAAAGTGTTTATAAATATGAAATAAAAGAATGCTCAGTAAGGTTATTTTAGAAAACTAATATAAAAAAATTTAATAAATAAATGTAGTAAATTTTTTTAAAAATAATTTCATTTTAGACTTCTATAGACATTCTTTCTAAAAGTTACAATGATTAATAGAGAAAATTAATATTTTGATATATTAAATGCCATATCTTGTCAAGAAGTATGATAATTCTGATTATATTTGAACCTGAAATATATAGTTATTGCAATTTTACTTGTAATTGCTTTTTCAAAAAATATATATTTGTGAATGTATTTTTTATTTTTTTTATCCCTTTTGAATTTTTTTTCCTTAAGAGATTTTACATTGCAAATTATTTCTATTACTGTTAATAAGAATGAAAAATAGTGATAAACTAAAAAATTTCTATTGGCTAGAACATGAATAGTCTTATTATTTCTGGAAATAGGATGTATTTATATTTACATATTTTATATGCTTTTAGTTTCCTTAAAAACACCAATTAACAACACCATTGCTTTATTTTAGCTCCAGAAATTCAAAGCAGTAAAAGAAGATTTTCGAAAACTTTTGAAAAACCTGAAAGATTTAGATGGGTATACATTTTTTTTAAAAAAAATCTGATTACTTCTGAATTTTAGCATAAAGATTTTATGCAGTATTTTCATGCAATTTTTAAAGCAACATTTATTTTTTGTAGAGAAAGAAAAAAGCTAGCACATGAAAATGACACTCTGAAAAAATATATTATGTTACAAAGGTGAGTATTGACTGTTTTCTTGCTAAAATTAGGTTATTTCTGCTTTTTTACATATATTTCACTTTCTTCTAAAAGTTTTAAAATTTATCTTTATTTTTTAAAAAATTATCCTCCTCCGGATTTTTTTAAATTGAAATTCTGTTGTCAGCATTTTTTTCATTTCATAATGTAATCATTTTATTTTTCAATTTGAAGCATCTTGAGCTTTGAAAAATATTTTTATTTTAGATTGTAAAGCAAGCCTATAACCAAGCATTCAATTTATTTTGTTTAAATCTAATTACGTTAGATTATGTGTTTGAAATTATTAATGTTTCGTATTATGACTTACTCAGTGAACTAAATTTAGTAGTTAAACTAAGAAAATATGTATGCTTAATTCATTATGTAATTACATTAGTTTCCACGTGATGATGAGGATGATTCTTCAAACATGCACTTCAACTGTTATGAAAGTTCTGTAATAACTTAAAAATAAAAAATATATAACCAAAAATTGCAATAAACTATAACACACAAACACATATATATATGGGGAAATAATATAAAAACTTATGTATTGAAAATTACAAAATATACTTTTTTTCTATTTGTATTCAGTAATATAGATAGTGAAAATATTTTTACCATGGGGGGATATTAAGGATGATACAAAAACACAGGAATTACTTCTTATAATAAAAATTACTTTGATAGTTTATTATGATATTAAATTTAGCAATCACTTTCTTTTCTTAAGAAACAAAATTATAAATGTCTAACAATTAATGCTGATTTAGTTGATCAAAAAATAATATTTTGTATTTTTAATTTTTTTTTACGTGTTTAGCCAACATTGTATATCTTAAATAATTTTGAATAATGTTTGAAAATATTTGCTAAAATTCTTTGGAAATATCTATTCTTCAATAATTTGTTGATATTACATTATATGTAATATATCAGTAAGAATTGCTATTGATAATTGGGTGATCAGTGTTGGAGGGTATGTCCATATTTCAAAATTCCATTTGTTTATAAAATTAAATTTTAATCTAGGATTTCTTAAGCAAATTTGAATTGATATTTTTTAATTCGCTTTGGAAAACATGAGTTATATTAAGAACATGAATTAATAAAAATATCAATTATCAGGAGGAAAAAAAGGGAGTACACATTTTGATACATAAATTTTTTAAATGCATTTATGATTAATTTCTTAAATTGAATTAAGGTTCCTTGTACCAAAGCAGTTTTATTGCAACTAATGTTTTTTTTTTAAATCTCTTATAGGAATGCAGCATTATCTGAATCATCAAGTAAAGGTATCTTTATACAATCATGATGCATCATTTTCAGTCATTTTAATTTTTCAGCAAGAGTAGAATAGAAGTTCAAGAAATGATCCATCTGCTTTGATAATGTTAAATTTATTTTAAGAATATAAAACCTTAGTTATTTTTTATATTGTGATTTTACAAAATATGATTTTATTTTAATATAAATTAAATTATTCTCACATTGCACAGTTTTCTTTCTTTTCTGTTTTAGTTTTTACTTTATTTAATAATTTCTCAGTCCATAAATGTTATCATACATTGATACATCAAATCTTTTCTAGCTGCTAGTTGAAAGATTTAGAAAGGATTAATTATATATATATATATATATATATATATATATATATATATATATTGTTATTAACATAGGATAGTTTAGAACTGTTTAAATGTGAAATGTGACAAAATAATTTTGCAATACATATAAATATTTTGATCTGTTAGAAGATAACTGCACTGAGTTTCTTAATAATATATGATTAAAAATACATCAATAATGGAAGTAGCAAAAAAAAAAGTATATTCAGAAAAAAAAATTATATTTATTTTAATCTTATTTTATTTATTTTCTCCTCATTTCAACTTTCCTCCCTGTCCAGCATTTTGTAAGCTTTACCGTTGCACTTTTTTATGATTGTGACAATACTATTGCAGATTATTTTTTTTTATATTACAGATTTTTTTTAAAAAAAATCTGTAAATGGAATATAATTTTAAAATTAAGCTGCATTATATTCATTGTATTTTAGCATGCCTGCAATATTTTCCAGAATATTCAAGTAATACCTACAGCATGATTTAATTTCTTGCTAATACTTATTTGTTACTTTCAACCATTACAACACTAACAAGAATCTCCTTGTTGAATGCACTCATATATCTTAATTCAAATGTTAGGTACTAACTTATGAGAGCCATATTATGCTCTGTATTTTGGTTGTCATAAAAATAAAACTTTTTTTCCCCAATTTCAGGCCATTCAAAATCTCCATATGACAATGCTTCACCTCGGTTAGTCAAATTATTTTTCTTCATTCCACCCTTGTCTGTAGACTTATTTATTTTGAAATAGGCATGCATTTGAGCATTTATTTATTAATTTTTCTTTTGCAGTTCAAATCTAGATTCAGTTATTTCAAGATTTATTGATGTGAGTAGAAGAAAACTTACATTTTATATTATTTAAATTTAGATAATATGTTAATGAGCTCTATTCTCAAACTTAATCTATTTTCAAGAAGAAAAAAAATCACTTATATTATCAATTCTTATTAAATATTGCATTAATTCATATATTTACTGTTAAATTTCCAATTTCTAATCAAAAAAGATGTTTTGTTTAATAAAGTATTTTAGTTCTTGTTTAATTTTTTTTCTGTAAAATGCTCATTACTAATAGATAAATAACACATTTATAAGGCAATTAAAGTGTGAAGTAAGCAAAAATAATTTACTATAATATTTTGTTTATATTATTATCACTTTCTTTATTATTTCTTTCTTTATTAGAATTTTATAATTTCATAAATTTTTTGTATAAAAAAATAGAAAAGGGCTCTTTTTTGCATTCATCTAAATAACCTCAAATTTGACAAAATATTTGATGAATAATAAATTTCTTATCTTCCAGAATATATAACATGAATATATGGTTATCTATATTATTATAAACTCTTTATAAATCTCCAATCGGCAAATGAATATAAATTAGTTTGATGTGTTTTTTCCCCCTTCTATCTTAATTTAATAACATTCTGTAATCTTCAATGACATGAAAAATTGCTTTATCTTTCTATGTGCCTGCTTTATTGATATTTGATAAATTAAAGCAGTCGTATTTTTATATCTTTGTTATTTTATAAAATTATATTTAGATGCATTAGGGTTTTTTTTAAAGCCTCTTTGATCCAAAAATATTTTGGTCTTTTCTTCCATAATAATGTTACATTTCCTTTTATATTTTGATTACACATTTAAAAAGATGCTTCAACTTACAACATTTAAAATATGAATTATAGTTATATAATAATTTTTACTGAAATAGGGTTATATGAAGCAGTGTGTAGTCACTCATGAAAAGAAATTCTTAGTATTTTAAACTGTTAACACTAAAAATGAATTATTTATCTGGATAATCTACATTAAAACCATTTCCTTATTGATTAGATGTAGCAACAATCAATGTTTGCTCTTGTTAAATTATGATGAAAAGTTTTCAATATGCACAAAATACTTTTATTTTCTGTTTGGAGTGGACATTTAAAAGTTCAGTTAAAGCAATTTAATATTTGAGGAAATAAAAATCCCAAGCAGTTATTGATTTGTAAATGGTTTTTATAAAGAAAAAGTTATCTTACAAAAGTAATGTTTATCTATAACTACATTCAAAATCTTGCATCTTAAGGTATTTAATTTTGATTATGGGGAAATGTGTTTTGACCAAAAACTTTTTCATTTCAATTGTGTAATTATCTTTTTCTTCCTTTTATTATCAGTTCAATCAATCTTATTTGAATAATGAACTTTTTTAGTTAATATTTATTATTTCATAACTTTCCATTTATGAGTATGCAAAATAGATCTAAATTTTTGATTTTACTTACATTCCATCTGATTGTCAAACTTGTTTTTCAATTAAATTATTGGTTATTTTTCTTCCTCTCTAATACAATGCATATTTAATTATTTTTTATGATTTCAAACCTTCTTATATTAGAATTGTTTTTTCTGTAATTAATGTGCTCCTTTATTGTTATTTATTTTTTTAAAAAAAACCTAAATTGCATTTTTGATTTTAGTATTATAAGTAATACCAATACAAGAAAGTTATAAGTAATTAGTTTTGAGTGTACAAAGATATAAATACATTAAATATTATTACCTGTAATTCTATTTACATAGTTATATTCTGATTTTTATATTAACTAAATTATAAGCAATATGAACAATAATTACCTTCGTTTAGAAATCTCATTCTGGAAAATATGAAAGAATGTGCGTTATATCTCCTCCAAAGGATGGAAAATTAGGTAATCAAATCTGCATGTTTTTAATGATTGTTGAATGTACACCACTTAACTGAAAACTATGCAAATGCATGTAAACCTTCATCGTATGGTTTTTTTTTTATTTAGAATAAAATTTCATCTTTCATTTATTTAGAATAAATTTCATCTTTCTAACTTTCATTGTAGGTGTCATATATGGGACTCCATCTCCATCATCAACTCTACAAAGGCTCAAGTATGAAGAAATTAGATTAATTCTTTGAATTGATATTAAAACTATTGCATTTATTTCTTAAATAAAATCTAAGTTATGCTAGTTCCTTGTAAAAAGTTTGAAAATTTTACTATACATAGAAAAAAAACCTTACTACAAGAATTTTTGTTTCACTAGTTTTGTGATGATAAATTTGAATTATATCTATAAATAGAAGTTTATTATGAAGCAAATCATGTTAGGCTTTTCTCTGTTCTCAAATTAATTTCCCAGGCCTAAATTTATCAAAAGTAACCATTCCAAATAGATTATTGAATTCTATCATTATTTATTTATAAGAATTCTTTCAGTGAGCTTAAAAAATGTTAATAATTTTCTCTGTATTTAATATAATTGCATGCAATACTTATTGCTTTTATGTCAGATATAAATTTTTTATGTTTGTAGGTAGTAACATAACTAATTTGAAATTGCTTAATACAGCGTTATAAAAATACCCTTTACCAGAAATCAATTTAAATAAAAATTTCTTTTTCCCCTAACTATTGCAAAATTATTGTTATTTAATCAATATAAGTGCTTATTTAACTTTCCATCTTGACTGAAATCTTTATATCACATTTTTTTAAAAACTAAACCAAATTATTAGCTTCAATGAAATAAGATTGTTTTTTAGAATTAATTGTCATTATAATTGTATCATATGGATGGCTATAGCAGAAACATTCCTTGGCCCATCTTATCTCATGAAATTAAAAAAAAAATCATTGGCCTTTTTATAAAAGAAAAAACTTCACAATCTTCAAATATTATTAAAATAATATTCTGAAAGAAATATAGTGTTAATAATTAGATACTAATACAATGATGCTTTTTGGATTTATATGTTGTAGTTAATGAGTAATGATTGGTGTCACACGCTTTTATCCCTTTTCAGTTGAAATTGATCTATTGTCTAAAAAATTCTTTTATTTGAATTAAAGCATAGAATACAGATCATATTTATATTCACACTTCTTTAATAACATTTTGTCGCATGTAAAAATATCTAATTTTTAGGAACATATTTGTGTATAATTTTTCTTTTGTTGTTAATGGTTTTCTCATATATTTTTTCATTGGGAACATGAAAATTTAGATGTTTAAAGTTGAATAATAATTCTTGTTCCTGCTGTTTAAGAAGACTAATAAAGAGTTACTGCACTCACTAACTGTTTGAAATAATAAATGACTTATAGAGTATTTTCATGGTGTGATTATATTATTCTATATTTATCAGGGTCTGACTTAGTCTAGTTGGGGCCCAGGGCAAAAATTTCTTTGAGGCTCCCTCTGCTTCACTACTTTAGAAAAGAACATTCATTAATGAAGGAAACATAAAATAAAATTTCTATTTAATTTCGGGGGCCCTACTTATGTAGGGGCATGGGGCGACTGCTCCATATGTCCATGCCTTAGTCAGACCCTAATATTTATTAGAAATCATTATGAGATTGTCTGTGATTTCACTAGTTGTGAAGATTAAAATAATTTTCTTTAATGTTTTGATTTTATGAATGACACATTTTAATTTTATGAGTGGCTTCTTATTTTTTAAAAATCCTTATATATTTAGTTACTCATAAGACAGGTATTTAAGTTTTAATTGAAGTTTAATTTTTTATTTTTTAATTATATTCTGTAATTGCAGAGCAACTGTCTTAAAAGTCTTAATAAAACTTCAATGGTTTAGTTGGTTTTCAAGAACAGTTCCACTCTTTAGATTAGTTAATTTGCATAGCAAGTGAAAAGATAATTCTGGGTGACAGTAAAATTACTTGGATTTATGAGTAATTGTTACATTTTTAATTTAAATCTTTTTTTACAGCTTAAATGCTTCTCGTTCTATTGAATCCTTACAGAAAAGAGCTGGAATGCAGCTTGATACTCCTTATTCATCACCAGCAAGTATTCAGTAAGTCCAAATAAAAATTACATTAATTTTATTTGTTGAATTATAGTTGTTAAAAAATTTCAGTACATGAAATTTTTTGATAAAATTCAGTATAGGGAAATAAGGTCTCTTTGAGTGCTTGCAAATCTCCTATATCCTAAAAGAAAAAGGATATGCTTACAAACGAAGCAATAATACTGTACTTATAAAGGAAAGGAATGCATTTTTGGATAAAAGTAATGATAAGCTTTAATATGCTTTACACATTTGTGTAACGATTGGTTTTTAAAAATGATTATTTCTGCATCAATGCTAAACTTGTTTTAAATATTAAAAATGGTAGAAAGATGTCTTTTTATTTACTAAATTATAATTATATAAATAAAACAATGGCTCTTTTCATTCTCTCTTTTTTAACAGAACCTCTGTTTTTGTGACACCTGAAACTCCTGCTTCTTTAAGTCAAAATGGTAAAAAAAAAAAAAAATTCAATTTCTTATAAATGTGTTAATACAGTTCAAAAGATATTTTTTTTAATTGTGAAAAAATTTATTTTTTTATAATTATGAAATTAAATTTTACATTTTATTTCTATACATTATATTATTATTTCCTAGTGATAAATTATATGAAAAATATCTATTTTTCATTAAATTTATTTACATAATATTTGATTTATTTCCCACCTTTAATTCTTTTTAAGTTTTTAGCACCAATATAAAATTTTTTGTACTACTTGTATTTTCAGATCTCTTTAAATCTCCTACAGATAAAGACAGTAAAGTAAGTTTTTGTATCCTTTTATCTATTTACTATCTCTGATGAAGAAATCAATTTCTGAAATTATTTCCTAAAATCAAGTCAATAATTAAATTTACTTTGTAGTTCAATTATTGATGAGTAGGAATACAATGGAATCATTTATATTTAATAATTTTGGACACCTTTTATATTATAACAAATCTTTGTAGCTTTAATTATGTTTTGCTATATATCTAGCTCAAAAGGCAAAACTTTGCACCAAAAATTCCCACATTCTTTTTTAAGTTTCCAAAAGGAGGGAAAGTGAGATAATATGCCTTAAATATTAATTGGCTGAAAAGGGAAATTTGAAATTTTATTCCTCATTTTGCTTTTAATTGAATTCAAAAATAAAAAGAGATTCAAAATAGTGTCTTATACGAATTTTTTTTTTAAATTATTCAACACATTTTGTTTAAAATTTTGAATTAGAATTTTAATTTTTAGACTTGTATTAAACATATTCATTGCATAAAAGTTTACTTGTAAATCTGGATACAACATTTTTTAACACTACTTTTTATGTAATGTTTTAATTTTTAGTGAAAATTCAGGTCTCAAACTTTTTATTTCCTTTCTCCCCCCTTCTTCTTTCTCTCTCTCTCTCTTTTGAAATTTTGATTTTCATGTACTTTTTATAATATTGAATACTATTGTTTTAATAGTGCTTGCCTTTTGGATCATTATTTGGTAAATCATTAATTTAATTGCTTTAGTTTTTACAGTGCCAAAGAATGTCTAAGAAAAAGCTAGTTGTGTAAGTACCTTCAAAATTTTTCTGTGTATTTCCTTTAATTTTAATTTCATCATTCATAGCTTAGCTTTTTTGTTTAAAAACAGAAATTTTTTTTACATCTATTTGATTATTAAATGTAAAGAATCTTAAATATAACTTATATTATTTATTTATTTTTACGTATATAATTTTTTATCAAAAGCTGTAAAATGAAGTTTTCAATCTTTATTTTTAAAAAGAATTTATTGTAATTTTACTGCTTTTTAGTCATTTTGCTTTTGTTTTATATCGTTCTTAAATGATTTCTTTTTATTCTATAATTTTATCTTTTCCAGTCATCCATTTAGTCCAAATGATTGAAAACTTTGGATTTAGCTTCATTTGCAATATGTGCAAATCAGCAGATGATCCAAATGAATTTCTATATCTGTTCCAATCTATACATCAGTTCACATTTGTTATATGTAATCTTATACATAAATAAATAGAAAATATTAAAGTTATTATTATATTTTTTATTCGTCAGTATTCATTCATTGTTTAAGATCTCGTTTCATAAATAGAAAACATTTAAATACTTCTTATCATCTTTACTCGTTATATTTTGAGAGTTTTTGAAAATCTGTTATATATATATATATATATATATATATA
>JAOUZG010037989.1:944314-968125 GCA_026289955.1 Argiope argentata | reverse complement strand
AGCTCAAATTTCATGGTAAGATATCTTTAAAAATAAAATCGAAAAATTGGTTATTTGCCCATTAGAATATTGGATTTTTTTTCAAAGGATTGTGCATACGCTTTTTATACCATACAAACAAAAAAAATTTTAAAAATCCATTTTTAAAAAAATTATTTATTTGTATCATTTTTTCATAGATTTTATGTTCTTTAAAATTGAAGATTTTAAAATAGAACTTGAAATAAAAATTTTATTATAGAAGTCATAAAAGGCCGTTACTTATCCCTGCAAAGTTCAGAGAAATTGACGAATTTTGTGATATTTTAAACGTTTTATATACAAAATAAAATAGTAATTTAAACCTTAGAACGGTTTATCAAAGATATGTTAAGGTATTACTAACCAATACTATAATATTTGAAGCTATTTTACATTAGTATTCTGTTAGTTTTTGGGTTTGAAAAAAAAACATGTAAATAATTCTTTGTTGAATTTGTGTGTTTTGCTGAATGGAACACACAAAAACAAACAAGAAAGAAATTCTAAATTAAAATTTATTTATTTCAAATTATATTACATTGTTTTTGATAAGCAAAAATATCTTGGACAATTATAAAATTTAAAATGAAGATTAGTGGTATTAGTTATAATTATTGCATCATCAAAATTGCTTTGAAATAAAAATGCACACATTACTATGAAGTTTTTCACTTTTAATGAATGTAATTCCTGCTCCTTTATTTTCCCATGCATGAAGTATAATGTTACAAGCGAGCGAGCGGCACGAAAACTCGCCAAGATGGCGACGTTTGGCGAGGAGCCTCGCGCCAGCTTGATTGGTTTGGCGAAAGGAATAGTCTAGTAACCTCTAGATTGTGCGCGTTGTTTTGAGAATTTTCACGAGATTCAGGTGCACGCGCTTTTCGGCTATATAAGGACGAATAGCCGGAGCGAGTAGTTAGTTGAGAGTTTTGTAAATAATACAGTCAAAAGCTTTCAAGACTCCCTCCCCCCCCAATTTTAATGATTTCTCACCCACTAATTATAATGAACTTAATGACTACATTAAAACCTTAAATATCAAAAAAGCATCTGGTATTGATAATATCAGCAACCAGATGATCAAAAATTTACCTAATAACTACATAAACTTTTTAGCCACTATTATAAATAATATGCTCAAATTTGGTTATTTCCCAAGCTCCTGGAAAACTGCTGCGGTAATTCCAATAATTAAACCCGGTAAAGACCCAACCGACCCGATAAGCTACCGCCCCATCTCGCTTCTGCCCACAATTAGCAAAATCGCCGAGCACGTAATTTTATCAAGATTAAATGACCATCTTAACAGCAATAATATTCTTATCCCGGAACAGTTTGGTTTTCGTCATGCCCTTTCTACTACTCACCAACTGCTCAGGGTAACTGAATTCATAGAAGAAAGCTTTTCAAATAAACAATATGCAGCAGCAGTTTTTCTAGACATTCAGAAAGCTTTTGATAGAGTTTGGCTTGAAGGCCTTATTTACAAGTTAATAAACTACAATATACCCCGCACCTAATTAAAATCTTAATTTCATACCTCAGCAACAGATCCTTCAGGATTAAACTGAACAATGTTTTTTCAGTTATTAAACCGATCTTAGCAGGTGTTCCTCAAGGATCCAAGCTGGGGCCAGTTCTTTTTTCTATTTTTATTAATGATATCCCGAAACAATTCAATACCTTATTATCCATGTACGCTGATGATACCGCAATACTAGCGCGCAACAAAAATCCCAATTACATCACAATTGCTCTCAACAGACATATCAAATCTCTTGAGGACTGGTTCTCCAAGTGGAAAATAGTAATTAACGCGTCAAAGACTGAAGCAATTTATTTTAGTAGATATAACGCTAAGAAATTCCGCCCCCTTCAAATTAAAAATCAAAACATCCCGTGGTCTAAGGAATGTAAATATTTAGGTGTCGTTTTAGACAGTAAGTTAACTTGGAAGCCCCACTTTAATTACTTAACTAACAAGTTTCGAGACCTAACTCGTAAATTATATCCCTTAATCTCTCGAGACTCCAAAATGACTAGGAAAAATAAAATACTTATTTACTCCGCTTATTTGCGTCCATTAATTACTTATGCTTGCCCGGTTTGGGGTTATGCGCCTAAATCTAATTTAAGTTTGGTTGAAAGATTACAAACTAGATTCCTTAGAAATATTTGTAAAATGCAATGGTACATGCCAAGTAAAAACATGTACCTCGCATTAGATTATCCGCCACTCAAAAAATTTATCAAAAAACTTGCAACTAAATTTTATGAAGATTTAGAAAAAATCAATAACGATGCTGTCATTAATATCCCCAGATATACTCCAAACATCAAAATTAGAAGACCCAGGAACATACTTCTCTAACTTTTTTTTCACTGCAATATCCTAGTATAATTCTTATTTTTTTATTTCGAAACTGTTCTAAGTCTAAAATCCTCACAAGGTGCATAACTCCACCCACCACCCCTAAATAGCCAATCAAATCATGTCCTGACTCTCGCCAACTCACCCACCCCTACTCCTCATCAGCTACTGTTTAAGGGCTTGCAGGGAAATTCCAGTCCACATCGCAGACGACCACGACTGTAGTTGACTGCCATGAGGAAGCACTTCAGCCATGACCGGGGATAGGAGCCCCAATAATCCAACCACTAGCGAGTAGTTAGTTGAGAGTTTGCTCTGAAATAAAAAGCGTTTCTCTAGACTAGAGGATTTGTTATTTGTGAGCTGTGTTTGCGTTTGCTGTTAACGCTGTGTTATTGATCTCGCTGCGATTTACTGTTGCTATGCTATACTATAGCTGTTTTGCAGTCTGTTTTTATCGTGCGTAAGACTTGCATTTACGCTGTAAGTGACTGTTTACTGTTTAATTGTACTTATCTAAAAATTTTACTTTTTCAATTATCCTGTAAATAACTGTAAATAAATTTGTTTGTGCTGTCCTCAACTAAAGTCCATTCAATCCGAAACCGCTACGCTAAAAACGCAACAATATGAAGAGAAAATAGTTAATCATCAAAATTTTTTAAGAATCACCATATTTTCAACTTCGTTTGATTTCAGTGAACTTTTATTTTTAAAATTATATCTACTGGTAAACAAGATGACTCAGAAATGCTTTTAATGTAATGGAGGAAATTTATCATACAATCTCTACATTAACTTTGTAAATTAATATTTTATTTTTGAGAATTTATTCTATAAAGTTCTGACCATTCAAGTACAAATGTGTAAAATAACTTTTTAAAAAAGATCAATTAAATATTATTTACTGATTAAGCATTTAAAGTGTAGATTTGTATCAAATTTTGAACTCAAACCATTAAGTAGTTGACTTCTGTCTTCTAGCCATGCTTGCCAACATGGTAACTAAAACACAAACTTAGATAAATGAAATTTAGGCTCATAAGTTAAGCTTCTAAAATATTAATAATCCATACCAAATTTTGAGCCAAATTTCAAAAGTTTGATTGTCACTTGATCTGTATTTTCATATGCATGGAAATATGATACATTATAAATCCAACAATCTCAATAAATAAATTTCATTGGGGATACAACTTAAATAAATGAAATGCAAATTGAAAACAAAAAATTGAAAACAAAATGATTCAATATGTAAATATATATTTTTGTAATTAAAATTGTTGTGTCAATATTTGATTTCTATTGATCGGAAGACAGTGTCAGAATTGCATATTCAGCTTTCTCTACTATACTGTGAAGCATACTACTTGGTTGTTTAAAACACATTTTTAAAAGTAAACTGAGCACTCGTAAACCTAAGTACATTTTAAACCTAAAAACAATTTTAAAAGTAAATTGAACACTTGTGGGTTGTTACAGTTTGCTCGAGATCCATGATTTTATGTTACGAGAGGGGGAGGGTAGCATTTTTGTAAGAAAATATGCAAGAAAGTTTTTGGGAAACATGTAATAATCTATAAACAAATAGAGATTCGAAATGCTACATCAGCACTTGTATTTTAAAAAGGATGCACTGATTTTGTTTATAATTTTTCGGCAAATTTTCTTGGAGTATAATGTTATATATTAACAAAATGGAATACCATTAGAAATTGTTACAACTTGTAAAATATTTTTATATTTAAAAAAAAAAACAGCACATATAAATTCTAAGAAAAAATAAAAGAATAGCTCATTGGAAAGTAGTTTAACAGCTTATTTATAAAATAAGTTTTACAAATTAGCACTATATATTTATTTACCTTTCAGCTCGTTTACTAACAATAAAGAAAAAATCGTGTTGACTGTGGAGCACAGACCGTAACTGTAACTTCAGAATTTAGAAAATATATGTTTTGGAGAATTAGATTGTGTACCCAGTGGATCAATTTTTTAAAGCTTTAAATTAATTGAAAACAAGTAATATATATTTAAATGAAATTCAATTCCTACTACGGTCAATTAAGAAATTTTTTATTTTAGTTACTTTTTATTAAATAATTACAATTGTTGTTCTCGTGTTTCGCTTTACAACGGAAGAAAGGGTGCAGTAACTTCTGAGGATATGGACCCCTGAACAACCGAGGATAGAAGTCTGACTTCTAGCTCACACACGTCACAAACCCTTTTTACGAAGTGGACTTCTTTCATACGTTTCATTCATTCATCCACGAATCGTAATTTATATCTGGTTAAGGGAACGATCACCTCTGATATTACTCCCGACATGGAGGACTTGGTGACCACGAAAGATTTAGCGTCTACCACACAGTCTTCGGCTGGCGGGTTCGGACACACATTTTCGGCATTGTGTCTGTTTGTGAATACGGTAACTCAAAAACGTTTTCAGCTCGATGGACGAAATTCGATTTATGAACTTCTGACCAAATTTGTAGATTTCTATAAAATTTTGAACGAAGTCCATTCCTAGGAAGTCTGTCTGACCGTTCGATTATAAGTGAACTCCAAAACTCAAAGAGCTTTGTACATAAAATTTGGTATAAAGGGTAGTATCGTGAATATTGGCTGTAAGAAATTTAAAACCATATCTGTAAAATTTGACCACTTGTTAGTCTATTTGTTTCGCACGAATATAAACACAATAACCCATAAAAAATAACGACTTAATTCAATGAGATGCGGTATGCTGTTTTAAAACTAGAACTATAGTTGCATGCTAAATTTTGACTTCATTTGGCTGCCAAAGAATTGGGGAAAAAATTCATAATGATTCTACAAAAATGAACAATATACATCAAAGATCTATATTTATAAATATTTTTTGCTAAAATCATACAAGGCATTTTCTTTTTTACACAAGGTTCATAATTTTATGCAGGTAAAGATAAGACCTAAATTGGAGAGAAAGTATCCAGGAGACCACTCTCATTTGTGTTTCTCTTCATTTATATATAATTTCCATCAATGTTATTTTGATTTAACAATTTTGATTGATCAAAATCTCCATACGTTTATGTAAAATATTCTCCTCCCAATACAAAAAAAAAAAAAAAAAAAGACTGCAATAGCATCTGATCAGCATTAAGCAAACATACAAAAAAAATTATTTGCAATTTATGACACATGATTATTTAAAAGAACTACGTATTTTATTTTAATAACAATATTTGTGTAAACTTTTACACCATTGGTAACCGTGCATCTCCAAGAATAAGTTTTTTTTAACCCTTCATCGCATACGGGCCCATATATGGTATTGCAGTTTTGATTCAATTTTATTTCCAAATTAAGTATAATAAAATAATTAAAACTATTTTAATCCATCAAATGGATATTTAGTAATAATAAAACGCAAAAAAAATAGTCTGTGATTTTATGACATTTCAAAATAACCTCACTTTTGTGCAAGTGGATGATGAAAAAGCAGAAATGATGTCCGAGTGATTCATTTTCAAAAAAACGATAACAGAGTAAAACTTAAGTACTTTTTGACAAAAAAAATTTTTTTTTTCATGAAGTCGATATTCTTATATTTCTCGACGGATAACAATTTTACCTCTTTTCAACAGTAATGGTTTTTGTCTCAGCGCATACTAACCTATATATGGTTCCGTTAAAAAAACATTATTTTTCTTTTAATTTTTTTTATTGATAATTAAATAAAGCTATTTCAACCGTGAAACAATTTTTTTCAACGCTTTATTAATTCATGCAGTAAAGGGTTAATTGAGCCATAAAAATTAGCTTTATAAATAAAAATAAAAACATTGTGGGGAAACTTTTATCTGTCATCGAAATTAATGATTGATTTGTTTAGTAGTTGAGATCAATTTTACGGAAATCGATACGCCCATCTGATTATTACATAATCAACTATTCTTGTCGGAGTTATTTTATTTATTTGTCCTTGAAACAAGGATAATTTAATTTTCTTGTCGCCTACTAGGTCAAATTAAAAATGCTGTAACTGAATATGATATTTCCAAATGTAAAAGCTGATTATGATACTTCAAAACGGAAAAGAAATAAGAGCTCTTAAATTAGCATTGATTTGATTCCAACTTTCGTGGGCACTCCCACCAAATAAGAACTATAAAAAAATGCAAGCAAACGCCTCCAGATATTTTATGTCATATTTATTTTATTCTAAAACCACGTCAGAGATAGAAGTAATCAATTACTTATTGGTTTTGCAATATATGCTTGGGATGAAATTCCTTTATTCGGGTTTTTCTGAATTGTCCGGACTTTCTGATGATCATTTCGGGATGCTTCAAGATATTAGTTCTGAACTTTTTTTTCCTTTCGTGTCTCTTGATTAATTTTCTTCTTTCCTTTATAATTATTTTTATTTCGCCCTTTCTCAAACCATTCCTATGTGCAAAGAAGACTGTATTGATTATTTTAGGGAATTAGGTCTTAATTTTAGGGTAGGTATTTTAGGGAAATAATCTTAAGCTTCAAACGGCTCGAACTAACAATAAAATTTGTAGGAATAATTTTTGTTTTTACGTTTCTGTCCATTTTTTTTCGAAAAGTATTACTTAATAAGCCAATATATACTTATAATAAAGTTCAATGTGTGCGCGTGTTCTGTGTTGGTTCTCTACAGGACAGATCGTTTGATCTACAGCTACCAAATTTGGTTTTACCAACCACCAACTTGTTGAAAAACTTCGCATTGAAAAAAGCTTACACTTGGAGGTAGAGAATTTACACCTCGAAACGATTTTTTAAATAAAATTGAGCTAAATATCGGCGTTTCTCCACTATAATTTTATGAAAAAGATTACAGCATACATTTAATTTTTACATAATATTAAAAATAAAAAGATTAATCTTTTGAATGATAGATTTCAAATAACCAACAAATTAAATTTCTATTTTTAAGAATGTAATTAATTTAATCATTTTTCAACAATTTATTTCTCACAAAATAAGAGTAAAATATTGGGAAAATATTAGTTTTTATCAACTTGGCATTAAAAAAAAAGCTTAAATAAAAAAAAAGAGTTTAAATATTATTACAAACCTTAAAAAGTGTAATTTTCAACACGCTTCTGCGTGAAATGAAATAAATAAGAAACAAAAAAGATTGAACTGAAATCTACTATGCATATTTCAATGCATCATGTCAGAACATCATTTCTTGAACGGTCAAGCACCACGTGCTCGTGCGAGTCAAATTATATTTTTATTCATTTTAATCGTTTCATCAAATGAGTCACTTTAGTATTGCAAATGATCCCAAAAAAAAACTTTGTCTCGCATTTTTGGTTTAAAAAATATCACATTTTCTATTTATTTGTTGTAGTCATTAACTTTTTTTTAATTGGAGCTTTTGAAAATGCGATGGCAACACATTATTAAAAGTTGATTTTCTGAGATGTTCGTGCAGATAATAAAATTTCAATTTTTCGCCTACCGGTTTTTGTTGTCGCCATAAAACCTCATTCCTAAAACAATATTATGCTTTGACATGATACTATAACATTTTTTAAGAAATTCAACTAATAAACTTTATTTAAGGTAAGTATAGTTTAATACATAAATACTTCAATTCCAGGCCAAATGGCTAATTTGTAAATCTTTAATAATAGAAATATATACATTAAAATGGTCTAAATGAAGTAAAAAAATTATATTATATATAACTTGAGTTTATAAATGCTCCAAAAAACGACGAATGTTGAACTCTTAACTGGAGTCCCTGCTCTGGGAATCATTTTTAACAAAATATTCATAATGCTCTATATAAAAAGTATTGCTCTCCTATCAACAGTATCAGTCAGTAAAACTGAGTAATTTATGAATATTTGAAAGTCATAATTTATGAATGTCATAATAGACGATTTCATATCACTTCATTGGCCGTTTCAAAGACGAGTTGATCCGTAGAGAACATCACCAACTTGGCGCACTTTTCAAAATCGTCTACTCCCCGTGTTCTTGAATCTTATCTCCCGGAGGAAGATATCCTCGAACGACAATATCGGGTTGCCATATTTGGCGCTATATATCCTTGGTGAAAAGGGGGTAATACTCTTTCCTGTCGCACCCAAAGACGATACCCCAATCAGCAACCAGGGTTTCTCAAGATTGATTGGCCTAAAATTATGAAAATATTGATTGTTCTGAGTTATTCTATTCATAATTTCATAAATTGATCAAATAAATAAATTGATAGCAGAAGATAAAAACTTTCACTTATTTATTAAAAAGTTTCAAGGGTCAAGAATATTTCTCAGAATATAATATTGTTACAAATCTGTAATATTGTTTTCCAGCACGAATAGTGTCATAGTAAGAAAGACCGTTTTACGATTAGCTCTCTTGCGAGCTGAGCGAATGCCGCGTTAGTGGTCTCACTGGCTGGCGAATTTGGTGACAAAATGGATATTGTTGGAAATTTCGAAAATTATAACGATTCGGCCAATAGAAACACCGAAACAGAAGGGGAGTTGGAGTAAAAGATAAGTAACGAGCCTTCGAGAGGATAGTGAAGCCACGGTATAGTGTCAGCTTTGTGTGGAGTTCAAACGAGTGCTGAACTGCTGTGTGCCGACTCCTATTGTCTACTGTGGAAGCAGCATCGGGTCGTGTGTGTGGAGTAGCCAGTCGTGTGGTAATGAATCGGCATCAAAAGCGAGGAGACAGGGAGAATTTCAGCCGTTTGGAGAGATTATAGAGTGAAGCTCCGAAGGCCCTTCTCTTGCTGGATTCTCTTTGGCCGCTTTGTGTGCTGTGGTCGATTACTACTTGTGTGTTACTGTCTTCTGTGTGTTCGTCCCGATTGTACATATTTGCCGTCTGCGTATTCGTCATCTTTATGTTAGTGTCTTCGTGTCAAATAAACATCGTTGTTGTTTTCTACTAAAGCCTGCTGATTGTCTTCAGACCATATACTCACTGCAGGCGAACCTGGAGGGTTCCGTAATAATATCTTAAGACCAAAGATCATAAAATTTAGTTTTTATAAATTTATGAAGTATATTTATAGACCTAAGTAAGATATTGTTATCCCAGAACTTTAAGTCCTTTTGGAAGTAAAATTAAAAATTAAATTTTACAATGAATCTGAGATTTTTTTTCTTGAATAACTCTTGAGATATTTCAGAGATTATGAATTGTATTCTATAGTACATTTAAGATATTTAATTGCTGAACGACTCTATTTTCAGCACTCATAATTTTTTAAAAAATGCTTGGTTTCAGCAAAAAGTTTTTTTTATATTAATTGCACTTTAATCACTTCCTCTATAATTTAAAACAGAAATAGACAGAAAATTAGGGAGATATATATTGCACAATATAGCTTCAAGTCTTTATAATAACAATATGAATATCAAAATATGAAATTTAAAAATATTATCATGATGAAGCCATTAAAAGACAAGTTACATAAATTATTTAATTGAAAATTTTAGCAAGCACTAAGATTGGCAAATCGGCTGGCCACCAAAGGCGGCTAAATATAATGAAAGTTAAATCAAAGCCGAGAAATAACAAAAAAATAATTTTGGACTAAAATGGAGTATTTTTTTAATATAAGGAATTACAAATTTTTTAAAAATAACTAACGATATTTTGTAACGTTCATGATGATTACGTTTAGGATAATAGCACAGCTATGGACGATTTAATGTTCAGATAAAGAGCTTTAACCCCCCCCCCCCTCCTTTTATGTAATCGTCTTTATTTCGTTATCAAAAAGGTTCTAAAATGTTTTCTGTAAATATAATTAAATATAGCTATTGATTAACATGCTTTTAAAAAAATGTGAATAATTATTTTAATAATGAAATTGAGGAATAAAATCAAATTTTCAATGTCTCTAACTTAAGCACTGCGGTCCTTTTTATCTTCATAAGGAGATACTTCAAAATCTGCCGCAAAATTGGGAAATGTTGCTGTGAGTAGAAGAATAGGGAGGATGAGCCTCGTTTTGAACAGCCAGCGGGGAAAGGAGAAGAAGATGGATTTATTGCATACGCCAAGAGAATACTTAAGAGTGCCGTATACACGCCACCTACAATTTTCAAACGTAATGTTATCCTATGGGAAAATATTGTCCCGTGTTTTGTTTGTTATTACAGTGTCTTTATTATGAAGTCATTCTGCCATCGCAAGAGGGAATAAAAACACAGGTTTCTCCCGAAGGAATTTTTTTTTCGTGCGTGTCAAAATATTTTTAAATATTTAATAAAAATTGAAAAATGTCAAGGGCGCCATTTAAACGATTTTTTTAAAAAATCTGTCATAAATAAAATTAAACTAGCAACTGAAATACATTCGTTTTGGTACCTTCTTTCCGATACATATAATTTTTTAGAAAAAAGAAATTAGGAGAATGTGTAAAAACAGCATTTTATACTTAAACTTGGAAGAATAATTTGAACTCCCCCCTAAAGTTCCTTTAACTCCTCCCTTTCGCGGAGGAATACACACTAAACCCTCCTTTTACCACGTGATGGATTGTTACTTTTATTATCTGGACTTCACCCCGTCTTCAAATTTCCCCCTCAGTATAATTGTCTTTCTGCTTTTTGTTTAGTTTTATTTTGTTTATCATCACAGCTGTGGTCATCTGCCCCTTCACAATCTACACTTGTTTCAGCGAATACTACCGCAACCCTGAAAAAAAATTAGTAAACTTTTGTAAAAGAATTTGAATTTTGCATATTTAGCTAATAGGTGGTGATAGAATTTCAGAAGTAAAATGCACAGCAAATATTACTCCGGATGAAGTAATAAAAGTTTTTTAAAAAATTTATTTTGGAAATTAAGCAAAGATGAAAAACTACCATAAATAAAAATCATAAATATTATTTTCAAGGACAGGTCCAGCTGCATATAACACACACACAAAAAAAAAACTTTTATTTTCAAAGTGGGCGGCAGAAAACAGAAAAAATTATTCATAAATCCAAAATTTTGGCAAAGAAAAAAAAATTAAGATTCTTTTAATTTAACTGTTTATTGCCGAAATTCGTTGATCTCAGATATCTCGAATGAATGAAAATTCGGATCCTTTTGCTATTATAGAGGATCAAAAGAAAAAAAATTAATGGAAAAAAAAAGAAAAAGCAAAATGTTTTCGAAGCTTTTCCCCCCTCTGGATATTTTTATAATTGTACTTTATATGCAATTCATAAATCAATGCTATTTTGTCTGCATTCTTTTTTTGTAAAATTTTTAAGTATTTGATCTTGTGTTTATGATATTTTGTACATACATTTATCTTATTCATATATCTTGCAATAAATAATGGTTAATTTTATTATCAATTGAAAAATAAGGTTGCTTTTATCAGAAAAAACAATTAGCGGTAATAATTCATTTAAAGAAAGTAAGATATAAGAACATTTTTATATTTTTTTATTATTTACTAATACTTGAATATTCTCAAGTTTCTGAATGAGTTTTCTTCAAAATCGCTGATATCTACAGTCATAAAAGAGTAAAAAATGTATAAATGTGTATATATACATTTTTTACACATATATACATATGTGTACATATTTTACACATATTCAATAAGCAATATCTTTATTAAAAAGTAACCTTTGACGATCAGCTGGTTCAATAGTAGAAAAGATATCTAAAACTTTACATATTTTATATAACTTGGTTTCTAAATAGCTTTTTTTGAAAAAATATTTAGCTATCAAATCTTCAGTTTTTGATAGCTATATAATTGTGTCATATTATTATGTAGGCCTTAAACAGTTCTGTTCATTATATTACTTATCTCTTACTAATTTTCTGACAGAGTGCTTAAAATTTACACGATAAATTAGAGTGGAGACGTTAAATTGTAATTAATATAAACGTATTTTCTTGAAACCAAGTACATCTTTTTTTTTAAATATGAAAATTGAAAGCAAAGTCGTTCAGTATTGAAATTGTATTTACGTTGCAGAATAATTATTATCATGTCAGAACATATTTTGGGAATGAGGTTTTCTGGTGTCAACAAAAATCCATAGGTGAAAAATAAACATTTTAAATTTTATTATCCGCACGAGCATCTCAAAAAATCAGCTTTTAATAATGCGTTTCCATAGCATTTACAAAAGCTCTGATTTAAATAAATAAATTAATGACTACAGCCAATAAAACCCAGAATAACGTTATTTTGAGCTCGTGATTATATGAAATGTAATGAATAGGTAATGTGATATTTTTTAAAACAATAAAAGCGAGAAAAAGTTCTTTTGGATCGTTTGCAATGCTAAAGTGACTCATTCAATGAAACCAATAAAATTAATAAAATATAATTAAACTCGCACGAGCACGTGATGCTTGGCCGTTCAAGAATTGATGTTCTGACACGATACATTGAAATATGCATAGCAGATTTCATTTAAATCTTTTTTTAATTTTTATAACATCTTAAAGAATTATTCAACAGAAATTTCACTGATTTTATATGACTTCAGTCAATAAATGTTCTTATAAAAAATTATGAAATTTACATTTTACACAGTCCTTTTGTCCTAAGGAATCATATTCTGAAAAATACTCTTCATACTTCGAGTTTTAAATAAATAAACTTTCTGTCTTCTGTTATAAAATCTGTTAGTTTTTACATGTCAATATTTGAAGAAACAGTATTTTCATAATCATAGCCCAATCACTGTCGACAAATCCTGGTAGCGTATCTTTTTTTGAGACCGCTTATGAAGTGGTCTAAAATCGTCAGCTTTTACAGAAGAACGATATTCAAATTTCATAAATTATTCATTTTTAGTGAATGATTTAGTTGATTGGAAATTAAAATTTTTTCTTTAAAATATTGTTGTCTCAAGAAAACTTTGGTATCATTAAAAAGATAGTTTTTTTTTTTTTTAATCTTTATCGTGACGCAAAAATCTATTTTGTGCTCTTATAGTTTCGGAAGTTATAGCGTTGTAAATTTTATAAATTTTTAAAATCTTGTTATTTTTTAATGTAATGAATTATTGGATGTATAAGGCTCAATATTAGTAAAATTAATTATTATTTGATTAGAATATTATCTGTACAGCGTATAAATAATACTGAATGTGAAAGTTTTTGTATAAGTTGAAGTTTAAACACTTTCGTTTTTCAAGTTCCTATTTCAATTGAGAATATTGAAAATTAAAAGAGCTGCATTGCACAAAATGTTGAATGGTATACGGTTTTTAGAAAAAGTAAATGTTAAATGTCTCATAGAATTTGAAGTTAAATATACTCGTGTGTGTGTGTGTAAGCAATCAAGAACAAGTTAAGTAAATTTTAGCAACCATAAATCTGAATTATAAAAATTAACTAAAACTAAGTTAGTCACTGCTTTTATGACAACGTTTTCTTATATGACAAAACATAATACTTTTTAATGTGTAAGCATTTGTGTAACAATATAATTTACTGCTATTTGTTTATCAATTCCTGGTGACATAGGAGTAATCATAATTTCTATTTCGTACGAAGCAATATTCCTACCAAATTATTTAATTGAATCTCGCACAACTTTTTAAAAACCTTTAGTTACAAATACAAATAAACAAAATTGCTGACAAGCTTTCAGAAATGCGAAACAGTCTTGACTCATAATGAATGTTAGAAAGAGAAAGCTTTGCAGTTATTTACTCTTTTTTTCTGTTTCTTTGTGTTTAATGTTAGTGACCATATTATATTGAAACAAATTCTTTAGAAATTAGATTCATTTTTTTTAAAATGTCTAATTTCTTTTTATTGTTTCCATATTATTTTTTATTTATAAGTAAAAAAAATATTAGACGATTTTTCAGTCTCAAATATTTTTAGATTCTGATTCAAAATATATCAAGAAATCCTGGCTAAGCAGATGAATGGTTGTACTTTCAAAATCCAATAAATAATTAAAACAAAATAAATTTAGAAATTATCACACAATTAATGGTTTAAAAATTTTCAAAACCAGGAGGCATTCAATCCAATATGTGCATTTTACAATTTAATTCATTATTTTTCCTTCCAATTTATGTAAATTGTATTAAGTTGGTTATATCCCACGTTTAGGAAAGCTGAGGAATAGAATTCATCCTAACATTATTTCCGAATTAAATATATTTATCTTTTCTTTTTAATTTGGTACAAATGTGCCATTTAATTAAAATTTAGGATATTGTCTTTTTTGCGAAAATCAGGCAGAAATCTGGAGCATCCCAGCTACACAGAAACACCAGGCAATGTTGCACAAGTTGAAAAATACAACTTAATTTTTTTTTCATTTCCTTTCTCATTTAAGACAATTCAATATATATTTTAAATAAATAATTTATTTAAAAAATTAAAAAAGGAACATTTTATTAAAATTCACTGTTAGTGATAAAACTATTGAGATAAAGGATTGAACCTATTCTTCGGAAATGAGTCAGAAGTCTTACATTTTCATATGCAAGTAGATCTTGCCCATCCTCCTGGATTGAAAAATTAATAAACGTAATTATTGTTAAAAATAAAGTCGTGTCAAATAAAATTCTATAACTATTAAATTATTTAATTACTCCTTCTTAATTACAGGATTCTACGATATTAACAGAATTATGAAAAGTAATTAAATGCCTCAAACTCGAAGTGCTTCAATAATTAATCAGTGATGAATTCTAAGTTCTAAGAGCCCTTCTAACATTCCCGCTGCCCTCAGTACGATTTTCTGTGCAAGCAGAGAAAATCTAAAATATCTAGCTCAAAGAGTAACTTTTCCAAACTAGTTTGGAGTGAGGGAGAGGAAAGCGTGTCGGTTTCCGAGAAGCCTCCACAATGAGAAAGGGCAAGTTTTATTGGGGGTGGGTCAAATGACCTTCTGAATATAGCAATTCCGCACAGCAGTATCTCCTGGGGACCAGGAATTCTTTTCTGGTTGGGTGTTATTCGGCTTGTCAATCAAACCTTTTAAGCTTCTTCTTTCGTTATCTTAGTCACCGCCCTATCACCCCCACCGATAGGTGGCGCTTTCGTCGACATCGAGGTTTTTTTTCTGTATATGGCACTCTTAAAGCTATCAAGCTGAGAAAGCAAGTTTATTGACGCAGCCCTTTGATCTCTCCCGACTTCTGGCGGGGTGTAATAATATTGGAAAGAGGAAATAGTGGTGTAAATCTGTAATGCCTAAAATGTATTCGAATTCTGATCTGCATAGAATGTCTGCGTTTTGTTCTTAATCATATCCTGATAGAAAACAAAACTTAAGCTGCAAATACATCAAATTTGTAGATGAGAAAATTATTGCTATCTTGAGTTTCTTGTATACGAGGAAACACAGAGTGTCCCATCAAAACTGTATAAATTCTGCACAGCCAGAATCGTCGTATGGAATACATAAAAATGCATAAAGAACTGTACCTTTACGACCCATAGTTTTCGAGAAAAAATGCATGACTCATATGAGTCATGCATTTTTTATGCATTTTATCATAGTTCATAGTTTTCATAGTTCGCATTTTTTCATAGTTTTCGAGTCATGCATTTTTTATGCAAGTATTTTCGCATGCATGCGAAAAAACCTTCATTCGAATCATGAACATCAGTACTTGCATAAATTCAATAGGAAGATGTTCGAAATGTCCACCGCGCATATAGAGGCATGATGTGCAATGTTTGACTGTACACGTTCTAGCATCGTAGTGTCCACAAAAGTAAACGCACTGTGTCCATTTCTGAAGTGACTGAGTCTCGACAAACCGATTCCATGACTTCCATGGGAAGAAATCTAAAGGGGTCAGATCTGGAAATCGTGGTGGCCATGAAGCCGGACCCAAACACCAAATCCAGCAACCATACAATGTTTTTTTTTCGCAAACCGGTAACGTCGTACATTTTCTCTCGCATTTTCCTTGAAAACTATGGGTCGTAGAGGTAAGTTCTTTGGGCATTTTTTGTCTGCCAAACAAAGAATTTGGCTGTGAAAAGTTTATGCAGTCCTGCTGGGATACCTTATATATCGACATCTGATGTAACATCCATTCAAAGGGTCTGTCTGTCTGGATAATTACAAATCGTAGAGAACTAGGTGGATAAAATTTGACACATAGATTTAAATATCCAAAGTGAAGATATCTACCAAATTTGGAACGAAATCTATTAATTAAAGGATTTTCTGACGGTCTGTACTTTTTCCAAAAGTTTCCTAAATTTCCTCGCACACTCCCCAATAAAAGTTTTACATCTCTTCATCTCATAAACATTTACCAAGGCCATGTAAAAATGGAATGTCACGCTTGTTCGGATTCTTATTTTCGAATGCCTGCATATGAGCGTTTTGAGCTTCGTAGTTTAGTGTACTGAAGTCAAAAGGATGAACACAAGTTTTGGAACATGTTTTAATTTTTCTCTAGGATGTCACAACACAGGACAGCACTGCGAATACACTGCATAACAATTAATAGTAGAGAATATTCATAACTAAACTGTCAACACATCATCCTGGCGACTCCAACAGACTACTTCTTCCTCCACCGACTCTCTTCTTCATAACTAATCTTTCGCACAGCTCCACTTGGCTACAGCGCCGTCTGGAGGTCAAAGGTAATATGATCCAATTTGATAGAAATGTACAAATTTGATGTACAGACCATATGCCAAATTTCATCCATTTAACTCAAAGGTTTTTCATTTTTTAACAAGCTTAGTCTCAGACAGACAGACATAATTCTAAAATTGTTTTTCTAGACTTAGGGAGATCTGAAATGTATAGATTCATCAAAAACTCCAAATCCAAAAACACAGGGGTTTTTTTTTTTCATTATCTCGATCTGTCTGAATAATATAAATCGAATATGCTTTGGGCTAAACCGCTGAAATATGGCGTATGGAATTAGAATAAAATCTACAGATATTTATCAATTCTTTTTTAACAAAATCCATTCGCAAGAAGTCTGGCTGTTCGAATGCGAGTCAATTCTACATCTACAAAACGTAAATAGCTGTATGAATAAAGCTTATAATAGATTTAACATCTAAAGAGTAGATGTGCATTGAACTTTGAACCAAATCAGTTAAGCGATTGACGACTTGTCCATCTATAATTTCGCATCAATGTAAATGCAATAATCCATAAATCAATGAAGGCGGAATTTAATTTACGATTGTAATTGTAATTTTAAGTCAAATTAGGTGTCAATCGACTGGCAGAGATCAATATTTTGTAACTGTTGCTCATTATTTTTTACAAACTGTAAGGCCCGACAACTTTGGGAACCCTTTTCACCTTATATAGCAATCCTTGTTGCCGGACGCAGTGAGAGATGAGTTGAAGAGACTTGAGAGGTGAGTCCGAGGGTGAAGACAAGTCAGTCTGGGACTGATGAAGCGAGAGATGAGATGTCAGTCTGAGTCTTAGACTGACGAAGTCGAAAGATGATGGAATAATTTTGTGTCTTTCGTATTTTTGTGTGTGTTGTGTCCCGTATCTATATGCACATAAAAATTTGGAACTAAAATTGGATGTTATCACTGCCTCTACCGCACACATTAAAGAAATCCCACGCAAAAATGATTTTATTACGCAAAATATCTTTACCCTCAAACTTTAAAATAAGATTAAATCTCGTCAATCGTTTGGCGTTCGCCAAATGGGTTTTTGCGCCAATAAACTCCACCGAACCAAACTTAATCAATATTGACTTCACTCAAACGCAGTATCATATGTACAGGGGAGGAGGGGTGAGAAAACATTTATCGAAGAATTTGAGAGAATATTTCGGCGGGATCACTCCCAACGGTTGAATTCCAGTTCCCTTAGCAACGAATGACATTTAAATTCGGAATTTGTGATTATGTGGTATTACCTTTGTTTTTTATTGCTTATTTTAACTCTTCCTCTTTTGATTACGGAAGAAAAAAAAGAAAGTTTTGTGCATATCTAAGCAATAAATATAATTCAGCCGGCTTTCTGGTACAGAGGTAGCGTGTCTTCCTCGAGTTCTGGGCGTCCCGGGTTCAAGTTCCGGTTAGGGCATGCTTGTTCTTCTGTGTACTATGTGTAACTGTGCCCCCCCCCCTGGAAAAAGGGGCTGTGCAAGCGACTGCGATGAGTGAGTAGCTAAGTCGTACTCTTGGCCCTAGTTGGCGCTACTTGAATCAAGAGACGCTCCTTTCGGCTTAAAATCTTCTGATATAATCGTCGTGGGCTTATCCATGGCAAGTGACATAAGTAACAACAACATAAATATAATTCAAGTATGCGAGAAAGTTTCGGGTGACCACTTCCGGAGATTGAATTCCAATACCCCTTAGAACAGCAAATAACATATCATCTCGGAATTGGTAATAATGTGGAATTACCCTTGTATTTTATTGCCTATTTTAACTCTTCCTCTTTTGATTACGGAAGAAAGAAAAAAAAGGAGCGTTTTGTGCATATCTAAGCAATAAATATAATCAGATATGAAACTGATAAATTTAATCGCGACGCAGTTCATGCAGTTCCTCATTCCATTTCTTGAATTGCTGATTGTTTTGAAACGGAATTCTAATCTTCCATAACAACCTGATTCAATTTTTTCTGTCCTCGCATTCCAAAAAACATACACCAAAAAGAATAATTATATCCTTAAGAATTTAATATTTCAAATTATAATTACCTTAACTGCGCATCACATTATATTTCAGATAACCAAGACTACATTCACGAGTTCGGTTTCTTTACATGAAGAAGCACAAAGGGAAAAATTCTCGACACCTGTTTCAACAAAACAAAAACAACTGCATTCGAAGCGTCAGGCTGTCTCATAACCGCTACATCAATCAGCCTTTGCACCCTGTGACGCAACAGAGAAAAAAGAAAGAAGAAAAACAAGAGCTTCACAAGCCAGTTCCATTAAGTCGAGAACTCAGCTACCCGGCGATAATTAAGCTCGCGAGATTTCGTGTCATGGACATTAACCCTGGCTGAATAGTTAAGAGCTTGGCAGTGTTTGGCGAAATTGCAGGAAACTATTTTCAAAACTGTTATTTTACATCTGCAATCAACTGTTTCTAGGCGATGAACTCTGTTTAGAAATGAAATATATATGGCGTTTTTTTATGGCATTTACAAAGGTAGCTTCAAGTGACTGGATTTGCTAGACTTTCGAATATCACTTTGTGGCGTTAAGGGAAGATGATTATGTGGTGCGGATTATTGAACAAAATTAAGTATATAAATAAAAAGTAATACAAAAAACAATTTTTTTAAATTCATTCCTATTAAGGTTAACAAAGAAAAATGTTATGTCAGTTACTTTTTATTAAATAATTACAATTAATATAAATATGACTGAATCGCAATATTAAGAGTGCCGTATACACGCCACCTACAATTTTCAAACGTAATGTTATCCTATGGGGAAATATTGTACCCGTGTTTCGTTTGCTATTACGGTGTCTTTATTATGAAGTCATTCTGCCATCGGAAGAGGGAATAAAAACACAGGTTTATCCCGAAGGAATTTTTTTTTTTCGCGCGTGTCAAATAATTTTAAAATATTTAATAAAAATTGAAAAATGTCAAGGGCGCCAGTTAAACGATTTTTTTAAAAAAATCTATCATAAATAAAATAAAACTAGCAACTGAAATACATTCGTTTTGGTATCTTCTTTCCGATACATATAATTTTTTTAAAAAAAAGAAATTAGGAGAATGAGTACAAACAGCATTTTAGACTTAAACTTGGAAAAATAATTTGAACTCCCCCCTAAAGTTCCTTTAACTCCTCCCTTTCGCGGAGGAATACACACTGAACCCTCCTTTTACCACGTGAATGATTGTTACTTTTATTATCTGGTCTTCACCCCGTCTTCAAATTTCCCCCTCAGCAAGATTATCTTTCTGCTCTTCGTTTTTGTTTTATTTTGTTTACCACCACAGCTGTGGTCATCTGCGCCTTCACAATATACACTTGTTTCAGCGAATACTACCGCAACCCTGAAAATAAAATTAGTAAACTTTTGTAAAAGAATTTGAATTTTGCATATTTAGCAGTGTTTCCGGACGGGCTAATTGGTGGTGATAGAATTTCAGAAGTAAAATGCACAGCAAATATTACTCCGGATAAATTAATATAAGTTTTAAAAAATTTATTTTGGAAACTAAGCAAAGATGAAAAACCACCATAAATAAAAACCAGAAATATTATTTTCAAGTGCAGGTTCAGCTGTATATAACACACACACACACACACAAAAAAACTTTTATTTTTAAAGTGGACGGCAGAAAACAAAAAAATTATTCATTAATCCAAAGTTTTGATAATGAAAAAAAAAATTAGGATTCTTTTAATTTGACTGTTTATTCCAAAATATTGCCGTTGATCTCAGATATCTCGAATGAATGAAAATTTGGATCCTTTTGCGATTATACAGGAACAAAAGAAAAAAAAAATGGAAAAAAAAAGGAGATAGCACTAATGCTTTCGTAGCTTTTTCCCCCCTCTGGATATTTTTATAACTGTACTTTATATACAATTCATAAATCAATGCTATTTTGTCTGCATTCTTTTTTTGTAAAAATTTTATTCATTTGATCTTGTGTTTATGATATTTTGTACATATATTTATCTTATTCATATATCTTGCAATAAATAATGGTTAATTTTATTATCAATTGAAAAATAAGATTGCTTTTATCAGAAAAAACAATTAGCGGTAATAATTCATTTAAAGAAAGTAAGATACAAGAACATTTTTATATATATTTATTATTTACTAATACTTGAATATTCTCAAGTTTCTGAATGAGTTTTCTTCAAAATCGTTGATATCAATAGTCGTAAAGGGATAAAAAATGTATATATGTGTATATATATTACAATAGTTCACTAAGCAGTATCTTTATTAAAAAGTCGCCTTTGACGATCAGCTGATTCAATAGTAGAAAAGATATCTAAAGCTTTACATATGTATTTTATATAACTTGGTTTCTAAATAGCTTTTTTTGAAAAAATATTTAGCTATCAAATCTTCAGTTTTTGATAGCTATATAATTGTGTCATATTATTATGTAGGCCTTAAACAGTTCTGTTCATTATATTACTTATCTCTTACTAATTTTCTGACAGAGTGCTTAAAATTTACACGATAAATTAGAGTGGAGACGTTAAATTGTAATTAATATAAACGTATTTTCTTGAAACCAAGTACATCTTCTTCTTTTTAGAATATGAAAATTGAAAGCAGAGTCGTTCAGTATTGATATTGTATGTACATTGCAGAATAATTATTATCATGTCAGAGCATATTTTGGGAATGAGGTTTTCTGGTGTCAACAAAAATCCGTTGGTGAAAAATAAACATTTTAAGTTTTATTATCCGCACGAGCATCTCAAAAAATCAGCTTTGAATAATGCGTTGCCATAGCATTTACAAAAACTCCGGTTTAAAAAAATTAATAACTACAGCCAATAAAACCTAGAATAACGTTATTTTGAGCACGTGATTATATAAAATGTAATGAATAGGAAATGTGATATTTTTTTAACAATAAAAGCGAGAAAAAGTTTGTTTTTTTTTGGATCGTTTGCAATACTAAAGTGACTCATTCAATGAAACCATTAAAATGAATAAAAATATAATTTAAATTGCACGAGCACGTGGTGCTTGGCCGTTCAAGAAATGATGTTCTGACACGATACAGTGAAATATGCATAGCAGATTTCATTTAAATCTTTTGTAATTTTCATAACATCTTAAAGAATTATTCAACAGAAATTTCACTGATTTTTCGTAAAATTCAATTTTTAATTTTACTTTCAAAACATTTAAATGATGCAAATGTAAATATTTTATATGACTTCAGTCAATAAATGTTCTTATAAAAAATTGTGAAATTTACATTTTACGCAGTCCTTTTGTCCTAAGGAATCATATTCTGAAAAATACTCTTCATACTTCGAGTTTTAAATAAACTTTCTGTCTTCTGTTATCAAATCTGTTAGTTTTTACAAGTCAATATTTGAACAAACAGTATTTTCATAATCATAGGCCAATCACTGTCGAGAAATCCTGGTAGCGTATTTTTTTTTTTTTTTTTTTTTTTTTTTTTTGAGACCGCTTATGAAGTGGTCTAAAATCGTCAGCTTCTGCAGAAGAACGATATTCAAATTTCATAAATTATTCATTTTTCGTGAATGATTTAGTTGATTGGAAATTAAAATTTTTTCTTTAAAATATTGATGTCTCAAGAAAACTTTGGTATCATTAAAAAAATAGTTTTTTTTAAAAATCTTTATCGTGATGCAAAAATCTATTTTGTGCTGTTATAGTTTCGGAAGTTATAGCTTTGTAAATTTTATAAATTTTTAAAATCTTGTTATTTTTTAATGTAATGAATTAATGGATGTATAAGGCTCAGTATTAATTATTATTAGATTAGAATATTATCTGTACAGCGTATAAATAATACTGAATGAGAAAGTTTTTGTATTAGTTGAAGTTTAAACACTTTCGTTTTTCAAGTTCCTATTTCAGTTGAGAATATTGAAAATTAAAAGAGATGCATTGCACAAAATGCGGAATTGTATACGGTTTTTAGAAAAGTAGTAAATGTTAAATGTCTCATAGAATTTGAAGTTAAATATACTCGTGTGAGTAAGCAATCAAGAACAAGTAAATTTTAGCAACCATAATTCTGAATTATAAAAATTAACTAAGACTAAGTTGGTCACTGCTTTTATGAAAACGTTTTCTTATATGACAAAAAAATAATACTTTTTAATGTGTAAGCATTTGTGTAACAATATAATTTACAACTATTTGTTTATCAATTCCTGGTGACATAGGAGTAATCATCATTTCTATTTCGTACGAAGCAATATTCCTACCAAATTATTTAATTGAATCTCGCACATACATACAAATAAACAAAATAGTTACATACAAATAAACAAAATTGCTGATAAGCTTTCAGAAATGCGGAACAGTCTTGATTCATGATGAATGTTAGAGAGAGAAAGCTTTGCAGTTATTTATTCTTTTTATCTGTTTCTTTGTGTTTAATGTTAGTGGCCATATTATATTGAAACAAATTCTTTAGAAATTTAATTATGTCCATTATTAGACATTTTTTAAAAAATGTCTAACTTCTTTTTATTGTTTCCATATTAATTTTTTGATTTATAAGTAAAAAAAAAATTAGACGAATTTTCAGTCTCAAATATTCCAGATTCTGATACAAAATATATCAACAAACCCTGGCTAAGCAGATGAATGGTTGTACTTTCAAAATCCAATAAATAATTAAAACAAAATAAATTTAGAAATAATCACACAATTAATGGTTTAAAAATTTTCAAAACCAGGAGGCATTCAATCCAATATGTCCATTTTACAATTTAATTCATTATTTTTCCTTCCAATTTATGTAAATT
>JAOUZG010037989.1:854297-899314 GCA_026289955.1 Argiope argentata | reverse complement strand
TTTTCATTGCAGAAATCGCCAAATTTGGCAAACCTTCTGCTATCCACTCAAGTCAAGAACTTCAACCACTTCACTCTGTCATGACAAAACCTTAAATGGAAAATCTTAAATAATTAAATGATTAGAACAACTTGGTTACTTGATTTCGTTGTCAAGTTAGGTATTTTTCCGTCAGCCGGGCACAATTGTCGCCAATTATGAAAAAAACGCGAGCTGAGTCGCCAAGTAAAGCAAATATCAATACAGTCAACGGAATTTTGCATTATTTAGCGAATTTCCGTTTGCGCCCGGATAGCGGAAAAGTACTGTAATTTAAAACACACACACACACACACACCTTTCTGTTTGTAAACAGAATAGGCTATCAATTTCTGAAAAACTTAAATGCTTGTTCTCCACTCGTAAATTCAATTTTAACACAGCAATAACTGTGACTAAATTACTCCAGTTTTTATCCTTCTTCCAGGCAGTCAACAAAAGGAAATTTGCAGTCGTCACGTGATCATCATAAAACCACGCCTTAAAACAACAGAGTTTTTCATATCGCATTGTACGCAACATCGGCATCACCTCTTCTCTGTCGTACGGAAAGACGCGTCCCACTTCCGTAAACAAGGTCAGCCTGTTGCTTAAGCTCTTCAATTATGCTCAAAGTGAGATCAAACATAAGCCTTTCAATCTGAGTATCGAGTTTCCGCTGAAAACGCGTGTCGCAAGTCAGCGCATATCGCAATGTTATTTCCTGCATTTCACTTATTTTAAATTGGAGACAAACTTTTGACAAATGGTCTGTGTGGCTTGAATGACCGTTGGCGGTTCCGGCAGGTGATATACGATTAGGTAGGGAACTCAGCCGAGGCATATTTTGCACTATAAAAATTTGTCGAAAGAGCAGATGTTAATCTTCCAATAACAGAATTTTTAAAAATCGGTATTTAAATGTCAGTAGGTAATATAAGTCAAATAATTTTGCATATTTTACACTACAAAAATTTGTCAAAAGTGCAGATGTTAATCATCCTTTAAAAGAACTTTTAAAAATTCTAATTTAAATGTTAATAGGCAAAATTTTTTAAAATAAATTTGTATATTTAACGCTTTAAAATTTGTCAAAAGTGCAAATGTCCGACAACAGAATTTTTAAAAATCGTAGTTAAAATGTTAGTATGCAAAAAAAAAATTTAATAATTTTGCACATTTTAAACTACAAAAATTTGTCGAAAGTGCAAATGCTAATCCTTCAATAACAGAATTTTTTAAAATCGTTATTTAAATGCTAGTAGGTAAAAATAGTTAATAATTTTGCATATTTTACACTATAAAAATTTGTCAACCGTACAGATGTTAATCCTCCGATAAAAGAACTTTGAAAAATCCTCATTTAAGTGTTAATAAGCAAAGGAAAAGTCAAATAATTTTCCATATTTTACACTATAAAAAATTGTCGAAAGTGTAGATGTTAATCCTCTAACAACAGAATTTTTAAAAATCGTTATTTAAATGTTAATAGGCAAAAAATGCTAATAATTTTGTATATTTAACACTATAAAAATTTGGCGAAAGTGAAAATGTTAATTCTCCAACAACAGAATTTTTAAGAATCTCATTTAAATCTTAATAAGCAAAAAAAGAGTCAAATAATTTTGCATATTTAACACTATAAAAATTTGTCGAAAGTGCAAAAGTTAAGCCTCCAATAACAGAATTTTTTTAAATTGTTATTTAAATGTTAGTAGGTAAGTTAATAATTTTGCATATTTAACACTATACAATTTTGTGGAAAGTGCAGATATTAATTCTCTAACAACAGAATTTTTAAAAAATCGTCATTTAAATGTTACTTGTAAAAAAAAGTCAAAGAATTTTGCATTTTTTACACCATAAAAATTAATCGGAAGTACACATATTAATCATCCAATAGCAGTTTTTTTTTTTTAAAAAAAATCGTTATTTAAATGTTAGTAGCTAAGAAAAGTCAAATAATTTTGCATATTTTAGACCATAAAAACTTGTCGAAAGGGCAGATGTTAATCATCCAACAACAGAATTTTTAAAAATCGTCATTTAAATGTTAATAGGTAAAAAAAGTTAATAATTTTGCATACTAAAGCATATTAAAATTTGTCGAACGTCCAGATGTTAATCCTCCAAGAGAATTTTTAAAAATCATTATTTAAATGTTAATAGGTAAAAAAAAGTTAAATAATTTTGAAGCAAAATGAATTATCATATATTTGCAACACTATAATTGTAAAAAATGAACAAATCAGGTATCAGAAACCGGTTGATAAAAAATAAATTACATTCCAAAATCGCAGGATATGCAGATGAAAGGGATTTTAGATTAATTGGAACTTGACGCTACACTGATAATCAAGTATTCGAATAATTGATTAAAATATTATAACTTAAGGGAAAGAAAGGAACATTAATTAATGTCTACAAATCTATATTAGTTACATTTTGAATACTTAAATATTGTTTTAAAATATGACTTATTGAACATATCAGTCGAAATCAGTTTTTGTGCAGATTTTGCTGGTCGACTTCTTTTCTTCTTTTTTTCTCTCTCTCTATCGCAGCGATTTGGATAGCTTAAGCTCGATTTTAATGGAAATCTTCTAATCAAGCACGGAGAAAAACAATAGTTGTAATACAGACGTATTCTAAATAGTATTGAAAAACTGGAAAACATAAAAAAAAGTAATAATTGATTTTGAACGGGAATAATTTCAGATAATCTTGTACGGTTATATTCCTTTGTTAGAGAATTTTATCAACATCATTTGCTTATTTACCATTTTGGTTCTAAAAAAGATTTGTGAAAAGAAGTCAGATCATTTTCCAATCACATTTTAAATATAATTAAGAATGACCTTAAAAATAATCGCAAACTTATTATTCATTAACATATAAGTTTAGTAAATCAAACAATGAAAAGTGATGATATAAATCATATTTAAAAATATTTTTTAATGTGTCGAAATAGGAGGAAAAATTCTGGAGAAATAAAAATGATAACAATAAATTTCTTTTAAATTTTAAACTCGAACAAAATTTTTGGTAAGAAAAAATTTAGTTAGAAGTTATCTAGGAAAATATTAAAATCTTGGCAAATTATTAATAAAATTCGAATTAAAAATTAATTAAGATTTTTAAAAACTCTTGTGATCACATATTTTCCAAGGAGCATCTGTACGTCAAAAATTTCGTAGCTTTAAATTCAATAGAGCATTAAAACTACTGTATTAGATGAACTTTACGATCAAATTATTATACTCTTTTAAAATCATAGATAAATTTTAAATTTACAATTTTCATATTAATTTTACTACAAACCCTAAAATACAGTTTTCGAGTTCATAAAAAAATTGGATTTAAAAATTTTACCAATGATTTAAAGAAAATTTAATGCCTCTTTCATATTTTATTTCCATCGCAATGTGCACTGAGAAAGAAGTAACAGAGAACTGAAAAGGTTTTTATTTTTATTTTTCAGGAAATATGGAGTCTAATTCATCTCCGATAACTAATTTCGAAACAACCAGAGATATATTTCTGAAAGAAAAAGGCATGAAGAATCATGTCATATGCTGTTTGAGTTAATAAATACGCTGATAAAAAAAAGGATTATAAAGTTGTATGCAATCTACCGGTTTAAATAGTAAAAAAAAAAATAATTAAAATGGAATCTACTATGCATATTTCAATGTATCATGTCAGAACATCGTTTCTTGAACGGCCAAGCGCCACGTGCTCGTGCGAGTCGAATTATATTTTTATTCGTTTCAATCGTTTCATCGAATGGGTCACTTTAGTATTGCAAACGATCCAAAAAAAAAAAAAAAAAAAAACTGTGTCTCGCATTGATTGTTTAAAAAATATCACATTTCCTATTTATTTCGTTTCATATAATCGCGCGCTCAAAATTACCTTTTTTTAGGTTTTATTTGCTGGAGTCATTCACTTATTTTTTAAAAATAAAAGCTTTTGTAAATGCAATTTCAACGCGTTATTAAAAGCTGATTTTTTGAGATTCTCGTGCAAATAATAAAATCTTGCCATAAATCCCAATACCTTACTTCTTTAAAGCTTTCAAGATAATAAAATTTTTATTTTTCGCCTACGAATTTTTTGTTGTTGCCAAAAACAACATTATGTTTTGACATGAAAAAAAATGAATGTAGAAGTTATATTAAACCTATTGGTTCAATTAGTCAAAATATAAGATAATTTCCCCTCATTAAAAGTTTCAAAAAAAAAATCCATATCACTTGTGACTAAAATTGGATGAAACCTGAATGTTCGAACGTCAATATTTTAAACAATTTTAGATAATTTTAAAGTCAGTCATTAAGAAGATTCGCCAATTAATGGCACAAATCTAACGAGTTCGAGGTGGCCACTGCTTGATTTATAGTAATAATTCGCTGAGATTTAGTTCTCGGAAACATTAACCTTTTTTCTATTGCATATACAATCGAATGTCTCTTAACCCTTTATCTACTGACGGTATTTATAAGTACCATTTAAATCTAGATTACATTTTTGTAATATGACTATTTTTGTTGATGGTATTCTGAAAAACAAGGATAATGTAACCCAAATAGCAAGAAGTTAATATAAGCTAAAACAAGAGATGAAAAATATTTAATTAATGATTAAATTAATTAATATATTTCTATTTATTAAGAGTTTTTATTGGGCTCTTTGCGATTATTCTGCGAAGAAACTTAACCACTGGTGCAAAAATGAAGCTGGGAAAATGACGGTTTTCGACACCAACAAAAATCCGTAGGCGAAAAATAAAAATTTTATTATCTGCACGAGCGTCATTAAAAAAAAATCAACTTTTAATAAAGCGTTGCCATTTCATTTACAAAAGCTCTGATTTTTTTTAAAAAAAATTAATTGCTACAGCAAATAAAACCTAGAAAAATGTCATTTTGAGCGCGTGATTATATGAAATGAATGTTTTTTTTAAACAATAAACGCGAGACACAGTTTTTTGGGGGGGATCGTTTGCGATACTAAAGTGACTCATTCGATGAAACGATTAAAATAAATAAAATTATGATTTAACTCGCACGAGCACGGGGTGCTTGGCCGTTCAAGAAATGTTGTTCTGACATGATACATTGAAATATGCATGGTAGATTTCATTTTTCTTTTTTATTTAATCCTTATTCTAAAATCTCTAAAGTATTGACCTCAATTTCGTTTATTTTTGAAAAAAAAAGGGACTCTATTAGTTGGACTTAAATAATTTTTGAAAAACAGAAATAAACTGTAAAATCAATCCGATATTTCTGTTGAGTCTTCAATTTCTTTGAAACGCCAACTATATTTAGTTTAATGAAACTTGACTGAGCAGGGAGGAGCAGAAGTTGAGAATTACAAATACATTACTTTCCCAATTGTTTTTGAAATCATATTCGCATATTCTTTTGTTCGTTTTGCTGTCTTGAAACTGTGTTTTTTATTGTTATTTTTACTTTGACTGGTACGAACGTAAATATTTGAAAAGCTTTGCATTTAAACTCGCGTGGTTGATAAAAATAGTAGCTTGTTATTGGAAGTTTTAGAATAAAAATTTCTTCTAAATAATAATAATAATTTAAAAATAAATAATAGTTCTTGAATAAGCTCAAAAACATTCAGATTACATATTTTTGTTTCTTTTTACTTTATTGAACTCAAAAGGAAAATGTAACCAGATTTGACAGGAAATATTCGTGACAAAATAAACATATACGTTTAAAAACCTCTGCAATGAAAGCATAAACAGATGCTGATTGTTATTGTTATTAGAAGAAGCATCCTGTTGATGATATCACAAATCTGATTTTCATTGAAAGTTATAATGGAAAATATGATAAGCATAGGGAGAAATCTTAATTTTTATCTCAAATTTTCGATGGAAGTATATAATAGCAACAGAAATGTTGTTCTCTTGTAGTGTATCTACTGTTTTCATAACCCTCAAATCAAAACTAATCACTGAAACCTAATGTAAACAAATCATGAAAAATGCAATGCTGCATACAAAATTTTAAAGATTAAAACGAAATCTGCTATGCATATTTCAATGTATCATGTCAGAATATCAATGCTCGTGCAAGTTAAATTATATTTTTATTCATTTTAATCGTTTCATTGAAGGAGTCACTTTAGTATTGCAAACTATTCAAAAAAAACTTTGTCTCGCATTTATCGTTGAAAAAAAATATATCACATTTCCTATTTATTTCATTTCATAGAATCGCGTGCTCAAAATGACATTTTCCTAGTTTTTATTTGCTGTAGTCATTAACTTATTATTTTAAATCAGAGCTTTTGTAAAGGCAGTGGCAACACGTAATTAAAAGCTGATTTTTTTTTTGAAATGTCCGTGCAGATAGTAACATTTTTATTTTTCGCCTACGGATTTTTGTTGACGCCATAAACCTCATTCCAAAAACAACATCATGTTCTGACATGATAAAAAAGAGTGCCGAATGAAAATGCTGCAATGATCTTCGATTTTATTCATAAAGGAAGAATGCTAACAAAAAAATATGAACCAGCAAAAATCGCTGACCTCAGCTCATAGGCCGTAGCTATTAATCCATACTTTTTAAACATTTGTCTACATATATATATATAAAAGTCTATTTTTATGATGGGAAAAAATTATCACCTAATAAACTGTGAAACCTCAATCATTGGGATATAGCTAATCTTAACATTTTATGTGCTTGTTTTAAATTTTTAATTCACATCTACATATATGGAGAGAAGGATTAATACGGAATTCAAAAAAATTTCTATCGAATTGGAATGTTTTAATGACTCTGAGCCTTCTTTTTTTTTCTTTTGAAATTTACAGGTGTGTTTGAAGGGAAACTACATGGCTTATAGGCTTTAGAGGAAACTGTATGGCTGGGATTATTTTTCAGTTTGGACAGGATCCAGATGTTTTGCCTCTCGGAGAATATTAGTTGTTATCCGAATTCCCAAAGAGCAGAGATTAAATGCTGTTGAACAGGTAATGAGATGTAGAGAGAGAGTTTGTGAAGGACGCTCCTCTTCGTTTTATCCATTTATACTAGATCTATGCCATTGGTCTGTAAATGTCACAGTTTTTATTCTTCCCTAAGACAGAAAATAGAAGGCCGATACTATATAATTCCTAACTTGCTTGCACAAACAAGTAATTCAAGATTATTTAATTTGTATTTATTCAAATTTGTGGAATTCATTTTTGGATGAGACTACTGAATATATTAGCTCTAATGAATTCAAGATTGAGCATTAAATTTGATCTCGAGGGCCAAACATCTTTCTACTGATGGCGAGTAGAGACTAAAGAATCAAGTTCCTCCCTCATCATCTGACAATATATTATACTTAACTGCTGTTATAAAAACATGATAAATAATTAATCATACTCATTATAATTTTAAATGTGAGGTATGTATATATTATAATTGAATGTCTATTGGCCTCACATAATGTTCTTTTGCTAAACTATTACCTCCTTCCTAATCTTTTAAAAAAAATTTAATGTTTCTTCGAAAATAGATAAGTATAGATGAAAAAAAAAGGGAGTAAGAAAATTAATTTAAAATAACTTTCTCTTTCTTATCACACTCGCACAAAGGATCCCCTAGGTAAGTGCCTACTTTGCCTATTTAACAATCCGCCCTTAGAAAATTATAAATGCATTTCAAATAATTTGAAAATTGTGAATGGGGATTTTATTATTAGACAACTTCTGAATTTGTCAAATGTATTAATATATTGTAGTGGTTAAAGTATTGATTATTATGACAGTTGTTATGTTTTGAATAATTTTTTAATGCTTTATAAAGTTGTTTTATAAATCAAAGTTCCTTTATATTTTAATATTTATTTTCATTTTCATATTGTATTTGTTTGTGTCTAGTCAAATAAGCATTAAATAATTTGAACTCTCAGCTCTGCTGATTAAATTATCTGTTCCAACATTTGAAACACACCATATATGCTCCCATTTAGATAATTTTCGTTTATCAGTCAGTCACTATTGAGAAATGAAACAAAAGTTATTTGGCTAATCTAATCAAAGAATTATTTACTGATTTTTTTTTCAATTAAGAATTCAACGTAGCATGCCATGCGTAACACAATATGGAACATATCAAAAGAATAGAATTTATCATTGTCAGTGTTTACTAACATTACCGCGTGGTTGCTTTTATTTTAAAAGGAAGGTATTGCGCATGTCCGATGAGACCTTGATTTTCATTGGTTGCGTTAACACCTGACACAGACATCATGTAAGAAGATGGCGAAGTGAAAGAAGTGTTGTTAAGATCCACTTAATGTTGGATGTTAAATGTTTTTAACTGAGATTATGAACAGATGATACATTTCAACAAGGATTATCGTCAAAGTTAAGTCAGGATGCTGGAACTGGAAGTTGTGCCAGAGCGATCACTTGGAAACGAACAATGGGAGCTGGTTTTGGGTAAGACTTTGTTTTGAAAATTCTCCGCTGCGCACAGCTGACATTGTATTTTCACCTGCTCAATGTTATCAGCTGTGTGTTGTGCTCTATGCAGATACATTATATTATAATATATTTTCAATATTCCTGCAAACTCACTGCGTACTAATAATTGTTCTTTCTGATGCGCCAATGCAAAAATTATTAATTGTTCCATCTGAGCTATGCATCGCACACAAAGCACAAATTCCAATTGTTCTCTTATTATAAAATAATATAAATTAAAAATGATGTTAATTAATTTATTTGGATCTTCACAATTGCGGTGCATCAAAATAAATGTTATAGTGTGAAAATAATTCTTCTATTAAACTTCGATTATAAGCACTAATTGTTTCAGGAACTTCAGAGAACAATACTAGTTCTTTTGTTATGCATCGCACTCCCATTTACGAATTTTTTCTATCTTTATTATTACTTATAGAGTATCTTCTTTTCGTGTATTAATGCCTCTTGGGTATAATTTTTATTTGCCAAAAATCATTCTTCTAAATATTCAGTAGAATTACTAATTGCAATTAATCATTTATCGATGAAAGGATAAAAAAGAATCTTACATATTATTCACCTGCCAGTTCTTTTTTAAGATTTTCAAAAGTTGCTTTTTTTAGCTGTATTTGTAATAATCCATTAGCAGTTTTGTGAAGGGAAAAAAAGAATATATATTTTAAAAAAATTTTGACTTTTGAAAGTTGTTAGCATAATATTTTTTTGAATTGAGTATTATTTATATAATCGGAAGTATTTTAATGAGTTTAAAGAAATACCTTTTTTTCCATGTTTTTTCAAACATGATCATGCATGAAAACATTTATTTTTTTTCTTGTTATTTACCACAACTTATTGAAGATAACAATATCAAGCAAGATTTTATGCTTTGTTTAATATTACAAATGCATTTAATAATATTGACAGATAATTCGTTTTCAAAATTAATACATAATGTTAATTAGATACATGTATTCAAGGTATTAATTGTTTAAACTAAGAAATAATTATGTTGGTTTATTTAGTATTGTATCACATTTAAAAAAATGAATAACATTTCTTTAGTTTTTTATTAAATATTTAATAAATTAAAATCTTAAATGTTCTTAAAGTTTAAAGAAATTTTAATTATAAACATTACATTTCTCTTTATATATTTTCAAAGTCTGTTTAAATAATATGTATTTTAAAGGAAAGGTATCTATTATTTAGTGATATATTATTTTATATCCAGAATCATTTATAAAATCTTGTTTTAACCATAAAATCATATTTATTCTTTACTTCCTTTTGTGCTGTCCTGAGTTCAAATATTTGAATAATATTAAATTCTATATTTACCTCAAATTACTAATTTATTAGTTTTTTTAAAAAAATTTTATGATAGTTTATAATTAAAATACTTCCAGATGAAAAAAAAAATGTGGTCTATGTCTTTTTTATGTATGAAAAATAAGTTTAATACTACAGCTGTATTTAAATATCAATAGTAAATTTAAAGTAAATTTGTGAAATCATATGACAAAATGTAAATCATCAATACCATTATCTGAGTATTATTCATCACTAAGCTTAAATATTGATGCTACTCTTTTTCTAATATTCATTGCTGCAACTTATTGGTGAAAATTACTCCTAAGATTTGGCAAAGTTTTGTCTGACTAAATCATATCTAATTTGTTTTTTATGAGTTATTTTAAATGAAACTCAGTAGTTTGTTAACAAAAACGTGTAGAAATATACATCATATATGTATATCATCATTGATATAAATCATATATCATCATTGATATTATAAAATTATTTGGGTATACATAGTAATTATAAAATTAATTATTTATACACACACAATATTCAAATTATTTAGGCATATATACATCTTATTAATATTTTAAATTATTTGAGCATATTATCACTATTCACAATTATTTAGGATTCTGCCAAATGTTTGTTTCATGATAATTTTCAGAATTTATTGGCTACTTTTTATGAATGAAGTACATTTTTCTCAGTGAAATTTTATTTTTCCCTGAACTATACCTATAATATTGTCTGCCCTCTATTAAATGTCTTATATATGTAAGGAATACAATTTTTTAAAAATTAAATAAAATATTTATTCTTAAAATAGTTAATCTGTTTTTATAGGTCTAGTATTTATTTATTTTTTGAAATGTCTATTATTTAAATTTGTATGTATATTTTTTTAGGTATGGCATTTAGTCAAGTTGTTCACATCTTACAGCAACAGTTTCATACTGTAAAAAATGTTCAGGTCATCTATAGTGAATTGGTATGAAATATTCATGATACATAAATATGAAAAATGTTCTGCAGTATAACTCTTTGTATTTGTTAAATTATTTAATTTATTTAATTGCTTTTGTTATAGAATCCTTTGGTGATGGATTTAATCATAAACCTTTCTCAAGATGGGATACGACTGATATTTGATCCACTTACACAGAGGCTAAAAGTATGATTTTTTCCCTTTTGAATTATGCTTAACTCTATATTTTGCTAAATAATACATAAACAGATTTTAAAAAAGTATCTGTTTTGCTTACTTTATTGCATTATTTCTCTTGTTTAAAATCTGTACTGCACATACATTACTATTATTAATTTCTTTGACATAAATTAACTAAAATAAACAATCTGTTTCCATTTATTTATTGGTAGGTTGCATATTTGTATAAATTTTAAAAATTATTACAATTGATCATTTGTGATTAAATAGTGTCCATTAAATCATGAATGGTTTGGAGAACAAAATTTAAAATAGAATGTTATGCTTAAAATATAATTTTTAGTTGAAGTGAAATTTTGAAAACTTTTAAGATATGTACCCTATCAAGAATAAAAACATTTTATTCCTTTTTTATTAGAGGAATAAAGAACTTTGTTTTAAATTTTGCTTAAGAGCTTCTTTCTTCTTATTTCATTAATGAAGTTTTACCTATTAAATTCATCCATTTATTCAAATGTAATAATGTTACGGATTTGCTGTAATTTATACATAAATATTGAATTGTACATGAATCCTGGTGACGTATTGGTAACGTGTTGTGCTCACATGTCCAAAGTTTGTTCCTAAAACTAGGCAAGGCCAATTTAGCCTTTCGTTCCTTCAGCGGATTGATAAACTTAGAGCCAAACATGCTTGTGAATTAATTACAGGAGGCTGACCACCTTACTGGACATATGCCTTGTATCCTCAATCAAGAAAGCAGATCAGATATGGGCATTGTAGGCCTTGGCCCTCATGGGCTGTTGTGCCTCTGAGTGTAGTTTAATTGAATTGCACATAGACTATTTTACATATAAAAAATGGCCATTTAATTTTTGTTTCATTCCATATTACTAATGAATATTTAGAACTGCAATCATACTAACTTAAATATAGTCTATAATTATAACATACTGCTATAATTATAGACTATATTTAAGTCTATAATTATAGCATTATTATATTCTTAGATCAATTTGTATCACTGTAATTAGTAAGTTGTATTATTGTATTGTAAATTGTATTATTATTGTTATTGGCAATCTTCTTAAAAATAAAACTTATTTAATTTTAATTAAAAGAACATAGATTTTATTTATTCAAATACTGACAGCTGTTTTAATCTTAATTTAGTTAAATGTTTTGTATTATGTAGTAAAATTTATTATTCTGTTAACAGATAGTTAAATATTTTCTTCATTTGCAAGATTTTTAAAAGTATTATTCATCTATTTTAAAAAAATCTTATTTCATTCTCTTTTTCTATCCAAAGCATTATTTAAAACTGTGTACATGATATTTTCCCCAAATATTGTATAATAATTTGCAACATTTCTGAAATTCCATGTTAGTTACAATTTGCTACATGTGTTTTTTGAAAAAAAAAAAAAGTCTAACAATCAATACTCTGTTTTGTTTCAGATTATAGAAGTTTATTGCATGAACAAAACTAAATTAAAATATTGGTAAGTATTTTCATAAGTAATTGATTGTGTTAAAATAAATTAGATACTAGGGGAATAAAATAGTTTTTGTTTCAATAGTAAAACAATATTATAGAATTCTAAAACTACTGTTTCTAATGCACTGAATATTAATACTTGTATTCAAAACGTACTATGCTTTTTCTGATCAACAGAAAATATTCTGGAATGTAGTCTACCTTTTTTGTACTGTGTAATATATTTCTGTACTTAAATTGTAATAAAATATTTTAATACTTAAAAAATGCTACCCATAATTTTCAATTTTGCCATTTATTGCATAAACAACACTAAATAAAAATATTGGTAATTATTTTCGTAAATAATTCTTGTGTTTAAATAAATTAGATATTTAGGGAATAAAAAGTTTTTTTATTTCAATAGTAAATGAACTAAAATTATTTTTTTGTGAAAAAGGGAGTTAATGTTTTCCATTTGATTTTGATTTTTATAAGTTCTGATAATATAACAAATATTTTTCAAACAAAAATGTTTCATAATTTTTTATTTTTTTTAGTGGAAATGTTTTTTGCTCACCTGAAGTACCACCAACATTAGAACAAATAGATCATTCTTTTGGAGCTACACATCCAGGAGGTAAGTAAATATTAATTATTATTTAGTTCAATGCATCATTATGTTTTCCCTTTTATTCTAAACATATTTCATTAATTTAGATACTTTACCATAATATATTAAAAAATAGTTACTAATTCAATGATGAACAGCTACATGCTAATTTTAATCCTGTTAAGCTTGTTGAATATTACATTAAAAAATCCTCAAACCATCCATCCCCCTTTTTAAAATAATGTACTTATACAAAGCAACTATATTTCATCTGTGACCAAATCTGATTTAAATTATATGATATATAAACTAAACACGTATTCCAAAAGAATATTATAGAATTCTAAAATTACTGTTTCTAATGCACTGAATATTAATACTTGGACTCAAAACACACTATGCTTTCTCTGTTCAACAGAAAATATCCTAGAATGTAGTCTACCATTTTTTTGCTGTGTAATATATTTCTGTATTTAAATTGTTATAAAAAATTTTAATATTTAAAAAATGCTACCCATAATTTTCAATTTTGCCATTTTTTATTTTTAACATAGGAAACTTTTTGAAGATGTAATTAATTATAATAAAAGCAAAATTTATTATTTTTAAAATCAAACTGTTATGGCTGAAGGAGAAATGAATAGAATATAAATATACATTGCATTAACATATTAATAATAGCTGTAAGCATTGAAAAATCATATATTGTTTGAAAGAAGAATCAACACAAGTTTATACGTATAGTTTACTTGTTTCCTGTGTTGTCAAATAAAACAAATTTTAGTTTTCAGGAACTATCCACTTTGTTAAAAAATATATACAAATTTTTCATTTAAAAGTTATAGTTATTGTATCTGAAATTATTTTCTAGTAAATAGCAGCAAATGCATTAATTACTCTTTACTTGCATTGATTTATTTGCAAATCACAAACTGCTTGCTGCATTTTCATTCAGAATTAAAGTATTATTTTGACTTGTTTTTCCATTCTTGGAAGTTTTGTTATGAAATTTGTCGTTAAGTTTGTTGATTTTTACATTGATTATTGAAAATGCACAAAAAACAAATGAAAATATTACAAAATATGTTCAGTTTCAGGTGATATTTAAATATAAAAATTTTGTATTTTGGGAAAGCCAAGGGAACTTTTCTTAAATATGTAATAAATTAATGTAATAATAAAATATGGATACAAAAATTAATGTGTGTGGTTAAAAAAAACTGTTTTGTGACATAAATTTTGGGTGAATTTGTACAAGTTTATCATTTGTATTAGTCTTTATATAATGCAGTATTTTTAGATCATAAGTTTTGAAAATTTTGTATATGAAAATTTAAATCTAATTTGCCTTATAAATAAATCTAAATTGCCTTATAAAAAATTAATGTATCTAAATTGCCTTATAAATAAATACATTGTTTCTTATAATATGTAATATTCTCATAAGTATGTAATATTCACATAAATATTCATATAATAAGTAATATTCACTTTCCGAATGCTAATATTGGTAGTTACTGTCTAGTAATTTTTTTTGTATTTTATATGGTAAGTGTGAATATTAAATTCAATAGATTATTATTGATTTGGACAGCAACATGTGTCTGTAGAAAAGCACTTCTCAGTATTGCACTTGGAGGCAGATTAGTTGGCATGATTGATAAAATGATATATAATTTAATTACATTTTATATGATTCTTTTTATTTCATTTGAGTATTAAAAAATGGCAAAATACTTTAAAACTTTGAGCAACATTAATTAATATAAAGTTGTTGTTTTTTAGTGTTTTAGTATAAATTATTACTGTTTTGTAATGGCTTCTTTTACATTTTTTCTTCTTTTGAATTTCTTTTAATATATCTTATTATTTTCCCCGTTTTTGAATATATCTGATTTTATTTATTTATATTTTTCTGAAAAAGTTATTTTTGATGTTTAAAGCCTGCAGTTTAATAAAGAATGCATAATTTTGTTTCCTAACACACATAAAAAAAGGTGGGGTTTTTTCTATGAACTTGATTAACATTACTAGTTTTTGTTCATGCTATTATTAGATAACTTGCAATATGCTTAAGAATGCTTAATGCTGTCGTTTGCATGAATAGTGCTTTGTTCTCCTAAATTTAAATTGGAAATTAATGCATCCTTTGACAGTTTTTCATAACAGTGATGGTTTGCAATTTAATTTTTAAATTTTATTCAACCATCAAAGTAAAAGTTGAATCGTACTTCGTGTTTAACCTGCCAGTATTTAATTGCTGGCTATGCCTTAATTATATCTCAGGTTTATTTCAGTTTCTTTTGTCTTGATTTTCAGTTTTTTAAAAATTGATGTGGCTATTATCATATCGTTTCATATTTGCTATGATAATTGTCTTTCAACTTCTTTACTTTTAAATAAAGTCATTGAAATGTAGAAATTCATTTGACTCTCATTAATATCAATATTTTTCTGTTATTTTTTTAATGTATAGATTATGTCAAAATTTTAGATAAAAACAGTTTTGTCAAGATAAGCGTGGGAATAAAATTGAAAAGCCTCCCACCAAGGATGAAATTTAATAATTATTCTAAGATAACTTGTCTTTTCAACTTTTGACATGAAATCCTTTTTGCTTTGAATGTAAAAATATTAAATAACTTTAAATTAATTTGGTTTTAAAATTTAATGATAAATATATACTGATTTATAAATTTGAAATATAAATCTTATCGGCTTTCTCTTTATTTTTAGTAATTAAATTAGTAGCATACGTAGGATGTGCAAGTTTTATACCACAAAATGTTTTGGAGGTCTGTCATGGTTTAAAATAAAACTGAGATCTGATCTGATTATTTTATAACCATCCTATCATTTTTTAACCTAAAACCATCCTATTATTTTTTAACCTAAAACCATCCGATTATTTTTTGTGATGGAGTTAAAATATTAAATTAAAAATAAATACACTTTTAATCGTAGGTTGGAAGCATACATTATTGTTTTTATTTTTTTTTTGTGTGCGTATGTATGCATAATGATTAAAAACAAAATTTCTGTAGTATAAGAACTTGTTATTATTTAAATACATTCTTATAAATATTAATTTTATAAAATAAAAATGAGAGTTATTTAACCATTCAGTTTTGCTCTTATTTTTTCTTCAAATTCCTCCTGCTTATTTTTTGCTTGGAAGCTTGACAAGTAAAATTGCATGATTTGCTGTTATGTAATTAATGTTTTTATAATAGGTAATTCTGTTCTTCGTAATAATATTCCTTTGGGTACAACTGTGAGATACCATTGGCGTATGAAATTATTAACAGGTACTGTTATTATAAGAAAAAATTTATTTTCAATGAAGGCTGAAAAGTTAGCCATCAATTTTTTTTACAAGATTTTGACTTTCTCCAGACTATTTCTGGCCACAGTTCAAAAGTATACTTATTCTAAAATAGTTGTTATGCATCTTCGAAACAGGACATCAATACATCTAAATAACTGTGCCTTATGAAGAAAAAAGAAAAATTTAAAGCATTGTAATTTATGAAATCTATTCAAATAAAACTATGGAAACATTGACTTGCATCATTAATTATTTAACATTAATTTTTTTTTCTTTGTGGTTAGTTGGATTTCTAAATATTTCTAGATTAAATAATATGAAAAATAAATTATTCCTTGTTTAATAATGATAAAAAAATTAATTCAGTGATCAAAACTTAACAATAAATATGACTGTGCTATATTTTTGCATATATATTATATGAAGAAAAAAAACAACAGCTTTGGAATAAATGCTGCATTATAGATAATTATTCTTTTTTACAAGAATGTTAAGCAAAAGAGTCACTAAACAAAGAATTTTTTTCCTATTCTATTTTTTATACCAGAGCTAGATTAATAAATGGGTAAATTAGGCAAATCTCTGAGGATCCATGATAGTAAGGAGTACAGAATATATGAGAATTTTTTTTTATTACATCATTTCCAGGGAAGTTTAAATTTATAGTTTGGGGAAGACAAAATTTGCTTTGCCTGTAGGCCCCAACACGTTTCTGTTTGTCCCTTTTTAAATCTGTCACATTGCATAAATATCATTTTTAAACATAAATGTGATTATTAGAACTGAATCTGTTTAGAATTTTGGAGATGTAACCAATGTGAGATGGCCCAATTTACTTCAATTGATTTTTGCTAATTTAATTGCAATCTTGTTAACACTTGTCATCTTTCAAAACCTCTTTTTTTAATATTTTAGTTCACTTATTTTTGTTTGGTTTGCAGTTGATTTAATTTTTACTTCCCTTTCATTAGTATCTAAAATTTTCTAATAATTGACTTACTTTTTCTTTGTATATATCTTTAACTTAATCTAAATTCTTACTAAATAGTTCTGTAATAGCAAATCTGTAATTATGACAATTAATACAAAAAATGAAAACATGAAAAAAAAAAGGCATTTGATAATGTTTTTTGTATTTTTCTTTCAGGTAATCTTGTTTAAAATCATTACTTGCTGTCACTTCTCAATGCTGTACACTTTTAAAAAATTTGAAATAAATGCTTTTATTGATTAATTTTTATTTTATTTCTCAGAATATCATTCTTCTCAACAAGTCTTTGTATTAAATTTCCGTGGCCTCACATTTGCTTTTGCCATAGATCCCAAATTACAGGTATAGTGAATTATTTAAATATCTTGAAAATGTCTCTTAGAATATATATATATATATATATATATATATATAATATGAACTATTTTTTTAAAAGTGTTATGAGTTTTTTTTTTAATAAAAAAATTTGGCTCAATTTTTCAAAAAAAATTTATTATTTTTTCACCAAACAATTTTTATTAATAGTTGACTCATTAATAACCCGATTTCTATTTTTTAATAATTTAATTGTTCAATTATTATTTAAAAGTTGAAAGTTGAAGATTCTAGTTGTTATTTCATGTATTTATTATTTTTACATACTATGCAAATATTTTATTAAATTTATTTGTACTAAAAATTCTAATAAAATTTAGAATTTTTTCTTAGGAATCTTAAAAATTTGTTTAAGGATGTAGATTGCTATCAAAAAAAATTATATTTAGAAACACAGCTGAAACTTTTTCATTAGCCGGACGCAAGTGAAAAATCTGGAAATAATGTAGAATTCCATTGACAGTTATGTCATTCATTTCACTTGATGACTCGGTTCGCGTTTGGTTCACAATTGTTGACATTAGCGCCCGGCTAATGTAAAAAGTACCACAAAATCATAGTATTATTAGAAAAAGAATTTAACAGTTTTTGATTCTTTATATTGTTTTTGAAATTTAAATATATTTGCTACTCATTGATTATATTATTTTGATTCAATTTTTGTGGTTGTAAAAACTTTTTTAAAAAAGTATGAATTAAATAGATTTTAAGATAAAAAAATTTCCTAGATTACTTATCTACATCTGTTTTAATTATTAAAACTTTTATCATTAAAATTTATTTTAATAAAATAGTGATATTAATAAAAATTGAGGGACCATATTTTGAAAGTGTATTTGTTTTCAATGTTTAAATTTCTTTAAAGGAGTAAATAATGATAATGGGAGGTACTTTGGTGACATTTTTCTAATTATAAACATTTAAAATATTTTGTAGGCTAAGTATTTTTTGCATTATGTCAGAATTCTATCAAATATCCGGTTAATAGACTACCTCTTTTATATTTTTGACTGCTTAATTATTTTTTGAATGTATGCAAAAAACTAGAAGAAAAAAACTTGTATGACTGGGGAAAGTTGTGATAAAGCCTTCAGTATTATCTTCATTGATTATTGTTTAGAATATTATGATACATTAATTTAGCATAATTAATTTATTTATATGATACTATATACATATTTCAACAACATATCCTACCGTCATCCTCCCATCTTGGAAAAAAAAATAGGTGAAACTGTCACTAAAAGTGAATAGTATGAAGATAGTGTTTATGGGGAAAATGTAAAAGTTTTCTTTAATCTTAACTTCATTTTTTTTTCTCAGCCTAGATATGCTCATGGAGTTGGAAGTCTCCAGTTTGGGTCATTTCCAGTGGTCTCTAAAATGTCCATATACAGTGGCAATAGTCTTTCTGAAACCAGGTATTTACATAATAAGGAAGAAAAAAAATCTTGAATTACATATTTTGAAACATGCACAGTTATTTTTTTTAAGTTTTTGAATTACACAAATATTTAAAATATACACTTTTAAGGTGCACGCCATTCATACTTTTTTTTAACTTAAAAAATGTATATCACTGATGCTGAAATATATATAACTCTAACAGATATTATTTTACTCTTGTTGAAATATTGAGAATAAACTTGAGACAAGTAGATTTTCCAACAATATATCATATTCCTGCAGAGGTCAATATAAAAATTAAATAAGGAAATGAAGCTCAATGATTTTGAAATTATAATTTGCGATACATATCTAATCCTTGCAGTGTTATAAAATTGTGTTTTTTTAAAACTTTAACATATTTTCATATTTACAAAATGTGGATAATTATTTTAATTAACCCCTTGCCATACAAATTTATTTTGCTTCCTAATTAGATAATGCATCCTATTTTGAGTATTTATTGTTTTTTTAATTCCTATAATAATATAAGAAGCATTTGAGATATTTAAGCTTTTCTAAATACTTAATTCTGTGGCTTAATTGAAGATTTAAAACTAAAAATTCTCTAGTTTAATGCGTGTGTCAGACACATCAAGGTGTACTAAGGGATTAATACAAAATTTATACAAATCTATTTTATTTCTATAGCAATTTAATCGAATTTGGCAATGGATTTTTAGAAAAATTTACAAAAATGGTTTAGTTAAAATTAAGTGCAAATTGCCAATATGATTGTATCTTAATTATTAATTTGTTTTAACAGGTTTTAAACAGTAAATTAATAATTGACTGAATTTTGATTTTTGTACTAATTCATTTTGAAATTTTTGGGATTCCATAGAAGAATACTTCATCCATAATTGTTTAAATATCTTTTTCCTCTTTATAAATATTTTAACAAATAAATGTATTAGATGTGTAGAAAACTATTTTTTGAATACATATTAACATTTATAGCCCTGTCAAAAAATGATAAATATGAGTTAATACTCCTCTTTTATTGTGTTATAAAAACTTGGTAATTTTGCAAACTTTAAATTACCATTTTTTTATCTTTTTATTGATATTTCAGAGCTCCTTCTCTTCCAAACAATAGCTTCTGTAACCACTGCTACTTAGAGAATCTAGATGTGCTAAGGGAAGGGGATGAAACTATAGGAATAAAACTCCGAATTATAACTGAAGGTATGCTGCTGAAATTACATCTACTTTTGTTCGATGAGGTGAACTTGACAAATGTCTAAGTACTTTTTCTCCCTTTTCAATAGATCTAGATTCTAATAAATTGTTGGAATTCCGCAAGCAGATCATGACAAAAGTTATTAAATTTGGGGATTCTGCTCAGGTAAGGTGCTGAACTTAATTCTTTTTTTTAAAAAAGTTCCCTATCTTAGGAATTAATTAGTTTCTGTACTTTTCTTGTATTTAATCATGTTTATTTGAAACTAACAACAGCAAAAAAATCTTTTGTAAATAAGCACACTTGATGACATTGGTGGTAAATTGCAATTTGTCAATCTGTTTGAAATTGTAGGAACAAACTTATAAAACTAATTGAAAGGTTTTATTTAGAATAAAGATAAAAATTAATGAAAACTTGCTCCATTTGACAAAGTTGATTGGTGATCTATATGCAAAATTGAAAGGCCCTTGATTCTTATCAAGCTATCTGGCTAATAAAGAGTAATTGTTATTACTAATTAGCAATATAAACTCATTTATTTTTATATAAAATATAGTGACTTACTGATTAGTCAATATTGCTAACATTTAAAAAATCTAACTTTTATTTAAAATAAATCTGTACTTAGTTTTGTTAGTAGTCACTATAATTCAACAACTGATATTCACTATATTTTTTCACTATATATATTTTTAAGGTTTCAATGAAATACTTAATTTAAGCATTAGAATTTATTTTCATAGCATTCTTCAAAAACTGATTTTGGCTCTAGTGCTTAGTATAATTTCTGATTTAGCTTTTCCTTGATTTCTTCTAATATTGATTTTTTTTCTTTTTGATATTATTATTATTATAAATTCTACTTTATATAATTATGGTTGATCAATCATTATCAATCATTAATTTCATCATTGATATAGCTATTTATCAATTATTGATTTCATAAATGTCTTCTAAATAATGAATGTTTAATAGCAAATGCTCATTAATTTAAGCATGAAAATTCTTATTACAAAATTTGAAACACTGAGGAATTGTAATCACTCAACATTTTGGAATATATTACTTTACTTTCTTATTTTTTCACTTTTTTATATTTAATTACCATTAAACAGTTTTTGTTTAGTTTGTAATAACTTACAGAAAATTTAAGTTGTATTTATTTATAGTGTTTTTATTGTATTTTTAATGTTAACAAATTCATCTTTCTAATTCTTTTATCTTGAAATTATTTAATTCTAAACAACTTTTTATAATTAGTTTCTATTTATTATGAAATGCATTAATTCTTGTTTAAAATATCCAAATGACTAAAATTTCATAAATTCAGTAGTTTTAAATCTGGAACTCTTTTAAATAACTTCCTTTTTATATCTCAAGAGTGTTAGTGAAAATTGATAAGATCCATTTAGAAGTTATGTGAAAGGAAACGTAAAAGAAGCAACAACAACAAAAATGTTATACATTTTTAAAACGGACTATTTAAAAAAATGTAAGGAAAAAAATTTTTAAAGAAAAATTTCACTTGCAGTGATTGAAGAATTTTATTTCATCTATATGGTCAAAAAAGGAAAAAAAAAAAAATTACACCAAAAGTGTTTTTATTGCAAATGATTTACAATTTCTAATACATTAACTGTAGATACAAAAAGTTTTAATCTTTATTGATTCTATTAGTTATGCAAATTTTTCCTATTCATTTACAGAATTAATTAGTAGATAGTATCAACCTATGGCTATTATACAATAAAGCGATTACACTACTATCAGACCAATAAATCAGCTACTACTGATATTTTATGCTGCATTAATAAAAAAATTACATGTTGTACTAAACAGGTTCAGATTTTGAACCTCCTATAGAATTCTTTTAAATTTAATAATCCTTTATTTAAAAGTACAGTTTAGAAAAATATGTATGTATTCTATATTGAAGAGTTTTGTCTTATTTTTGCTAAAGTAATTTTTAATATTATTGATCATACTCCTCCTTTTTTCTGTAGGATGTTACGAGTTCTTTAGGGTCACCTAGTAAAGTCTTCTATAAATCTGAAGATAAAATGAAAATTCATTCACCCAATTCTCACAGATATCGAAAATGGAGTTGCTCAGACTATTTTTACAATTATTTCACTTTAGGAATAGTAAGTTCATTTTACCATGTTCCTTTTAATAAGCAGCTTTATACTGCATTGTATGTATGTATTATTTCTTTTACTTAATCATATATATATACATACAATGTTTGTTGTTCACTGTAAAATGGGCTCACTTTTGATGTTGATTTTAAAATATTTGCAATAAATTTGATAGTGATTCTCTGAAATGATTCTTTGATATAAAAATATCACACTTTTCAGCTGTTGTCGCTTTCTTTATTAACAAAAAATCATTATAAACTCTTTTATCTTTTTATTTTTGTCTAGGACTAAATGCTATTCTTAATAGAAACATTTTTATTGACTTCTTCAAATTTTCTTCAATATAACCATGCCTTTTTTGAATTATTAAATTTAAGAAAATTTCAATTTTAAAAACTATTGTTTTTTTAGGTTCTATAAGAAGTATGAAATTTTTTATAATACGTTTGAGGATTATGACAAAATTTCTATGATGTTAATAATAGAAAGTTGTAATAAAATATGTTTATGGCAATTACAGATAGTATTACCCATTTTGTGGATTTCTATTTTCATGACTTAAGAAAATTTCATGAAATTGTTTACTGGTTTTAACACATTAATTGTATGAATTTATTGATGCTTCTCTTGAAAAAGTATTTTTCTTGTCATAAAAATAATTTCTAAGGATAATCAATACAATTTGAAGCAGAATTTACTTCATATTAATTAATTTATTCATAGGCTTTGTGTTTATTTTATGCAGAAATTAATTATTTTAACTGCATAGAATTTAAGCTCTTAAAAAAACTGTCAGTTTGTGTTAAAATGTTAACTATCTTTCTATAGACCTTGTACTCATCACTGTATAGGATGGGTTAGTATGGGTCTTCAAGTTTCCACCCACCTTCTATAAATAGGCTGCACTGTTTTTGGAATATGTGCTATTAGTTTTTTAAAATTTATTTTCAGAATTCTAAATTGATTTTTATTAGCCCTTTATTCAATTAGTGGCTACAGTTTTTATAATTCAGAAATTCAGTTCTTGTATACAATAGGCCAGAATCCAAATTTTTTTTAAGCATTCTCTTTCCTCTGCAATCCTAAATGTGATAAAAGATTTGAAAATAAATGTAAAGCTAAGCAAATTGCTATATGATTTTAAAAAAGAAGTGGATGAAAAAAACAACAACCAGTGATTAATGCTGTTTCTGTAGTTCATATTATTCAATTCAAACTATATATCTACCCTTAATTGTTAGTTAAATAATTAAAAAATTGAAATTGCCAGTCTAACTTAATCACTTAAAATCACAGAATATTTATTAAATTATAATTATATTTGTAACTATAACAAGTAACATACTTATAAACGTGATTATTTAACAATGAACAGAACTAGAATGAAGAATTTAATATTTGAATCTAAATTTTACTTGGTTTCCTATAACTTACTTAGGGATATATGCACTCACTCTATTTTATTAGAGGTTGCTGTTTGCCATTCTGTGAGAGTTTCGATTTTTCTATCTTCTTTCCAAGAAAGAGCACCTATATCTTTTAGAAATGTAATTTATTTCTTAATATTATAATCTCAGATAGATCAGTTTACAGATTCAGCAACTATTTTGAAGAATTATATATATATATATATAATTACCAAGATGGGCAGGGATGATAGTTTCTTAACTTTCAATAATATGTGAGAATACTATAGAGAGAATATGAATTAAATATTTGTTTAAACAGTGAAGGTAATTTGAGTTTTATTATAACTACAAAAACAATTTACAAATTAAATATAATTATTAATTGATTACTATCTGTTAAAAATATGAATGATTACTAATTGTGTTGGTATTAATTCTTAATAATAGGTATAAAAGATATAAGTATTCCTAGTTTTTAGTAATTAATTTTTTTTAATGTTCCAAGTTGTGCTTTTCACTTACTAAACTTATTTTTTTTAAAATTTGGCAGCTGTAAATTCAATGTTATGCACTGTGCAATACCAGCAAACTGATTCATGAATACATAATTAAATTTTTAAAAAATTATTAGTAGTAATGATAATCTATAGTTGGCTCATTAATATTTTGATTTATTTATTCTTTGTAAGACCAACTGGTAATTTGCAGTTATTTCTGTAAATATATCATATCTTCGCTTATATGATGCTCATTTTTATTAGGGATCTAATGATTTGAATTTTCATAATATTTCTGTTGATAATATCAGTTTTTAAATATGCTTAAATGTTCATAAAAAATTTATTTGTAGGATGTTCTTTTTGATGCCAAAAGTCACCGAGTGAAAAAATTTATTCTCCATACTAACTATCCGGGCCATTATAATTTTAATATATATTTTCGTTGCAACTTCAATTTACCTATTGAAGTTAAAGCATCATCAGAACCAGAAAACATTACCTTAGTGGATGTCTCTGACAAGAAACAAATCATTACTGCATTTACAAAGGTAAGAAAATTTTGCAGTATATAATTTTAAGTTAATTTATTTATGTCTTTGTGGTAATCAGTTACTGGCGAAATTTAAAACTAATTTTCAATGTTTTGTAACAGCATAATTCATAATGTTAGTTAAATTTTAAAATGGCGTGATATTATCCTTGATTCACTATTGTCTTTTTTTACTAAACTGTTAGTAGTTCTTTAAAAGAATGAATTTGATTTAAATATTTTCAATTTCTGAAGAATTCTCATAATTAATGTTTAATTATTATATGCAATCACCTTACTCATAAATATAAGCTGATCTTTAAAAATAACTTCATTTTTTTTTTTTACAATAAGCAAAATGAAATGTTGTAACATTTTAAAATATATTTGATTAATAATTTACATTTTGTTGAAACAGTGATTAACATTGTATTATTCATTAGATTCTTTTTTTAAAGATTTAACAAATATTCCCATTATAATGAACCAATTTTAAATGATAAATATGAAGAAAAAATCAATTTCCTTTTGCAGAATATCTGCAAGACAAACAATATATATTTACCATAAAAACTTGGGGAGGTGCCCTGATATTTACCTGTATTAATCTTTAAGATAAAAGCCTTAGATTTATTGTTTTAATGCAAATCTCACACTTTTGAAGATTTGCTAGTATGATATAGATAATATGAATAACAACAGATACTCATTAGGCATTGATTCTTATGTACCTCAAATCATCTCCTCCTGTAGCTGTTTCATTTGATTTTAAGGAAATTTAAGTCTAGTATGAAAGCCATGCCAATATATTTAACCCACTACTGGAGATGTATTATATCAAAAATATTTATCCTTTTTCCTTTCATTTTAATACAGAAGTAATATTTAATCTTCTTTGTAAAAATCTTAAAATTCAAGCTCTATTAATACAATATATTTTAAGCTTTGCAAAAACTTATTTGATGAAAATGTATCTTAATTTTATTTAATTATCTTAGTGGGATGAGATGGAAGAGCTGCTGAAGAAACCCCTAGAACGTCCTGTTGTTTTAAACAGGGCATCAACGCACAATGCTACAAATCCATTTGGCTCCACTTGTTGTTACGGTTATCAAGACATCATATTTGAAGTAAGTATTAGTTCCAACTGACATGGTTTAAATGAAGAAATCTTTACTTGGCTCTTTTGTCATACATTCATTCTTAACTATTACTCATTTTGTGTTTTATACAATTCAAGTAAGCTTTTCTTCTTTAATAGTCTACTGTTAGCTTAAAAAATAATATAGGAGATTATGTCCTCATAAGATCAGCAAGTAATTTGAAATTGCTTAAAAAATCATTTACTTGGATTCCTTATAACTCTCTTATTATGTATTGTTAAGTTATAAGTCTTGACTTCTTGCTTATTTATAATAGATTTAATTATAAAGGCTTTAAATACTTATTGATTAATGAATAATAATGTGATAATTTTTTCTTAATATCGTAATTCAATAGTTTTGTTGTATATCAGGATATCTATTCAAAACTAGTAGTTAATGCATTAAATTGATAGAAATATATATTCTCCCAGTTCAAAAAATGCACTTAAGTGGTAGAGTATTGATTAGGGGATCTTCCTTGAGTTGTCATTAAAATGGTCTAAATTATAAAATTAAAAGTTGCACGTCAGAACAAAGAAAGGATTTTTTTTTGTTTAAAATTTTATGGGCCAAAAATATTTTATTACATATTACTAAAAAAATCTGGAGACTGCATATTTTTTAGATATTTTAATTTTTCATCTCTACATTTAAAGATGCAATACATTATTTAGAGCAATTTTCCATGTAGAAATATACCTCATTTTGACATCTAATAAATTTACTAATGAATCATAATTAGATTGAACAACCTATAGTAATTTCCTTTTAAACAAGTTAATAACATTATTTTCTTCTTTGCATAACTTCTAAACTTTAAGCTTTCGCTTAAGCCATTATTTAGCTTCAATTTCAACATCATTCCTAAAAATTTGAAGTCCCTTTCTGAATTATTAAAGCATCACAAACTTTCTCTTACACATTCATTTTTGCTTCATAATAGTTACAAGTAAGCTATGTCATATTTATCATTAATGGTCTTGAATCGGATTCATTAACAACAATAATAATAGTTACATTTAACCTTGCAAATTTAGAAATAAACTGATTTGTGTGTGTTTTTGTAGAGAAATATCACCATCAGTAAACTATTTTATTGTAATTTGAGAATAATTTTAAAGAAAATAGGATATTGGAGTTAATTTTGGATAAACAATTAGCTGATTCTGGGCCATAATTGTGTTGGGGTTAAAAATGTATATAATTTCTATGCATGCCAAGTTACTGAAAAAAAGATGCCGAATGCATTATGGAATGTTTTATAACTTTGAAGCAGAGAAACCCATAATGCAGAGTGGAAGAAATGAAAGATAGTTGGTTAAGCAACTTTAATCAATAACTGCAGAATTTTTTTAAGTTAAACGATAATGTTCATGCACGTCAAATGCAATAGAAACAATTATGTACTAAATTTCAAAAAAAAAAAAAAAAAACATAAACAAATAAGCTTTTATTTTTGTTTGTTAGAAATTGACATCAACTGTACCAAAATGAAAATTTAAATTAATGTGTAAGTATGTCAAACACTCTTAAGTGGGTTAGAAATTCACTAAAACTTGAAGATATTGAAAATTAGAATAGATTTTGAATAGAAAAATATGATTAGAAAGGATTTATTACATAGGTTTAAATCTTGATAGAACAATATAACTTTCATTAATATTTATTTTCCTTTTCAGGTTATGCCTAACAAACATCTGGCCTCTGTTACTTTGTATCAAAAGAAAAAGATAGCCAAAAATCTGGATGTTTGACATATGGTTCATTATTAGGCTTATGACTGAAAAATTTTTAAATTCTGTTTCAATATTTTTAAAGCAAGTGACAAAGTCAGATGTTCAGTTAAATGGGAGTTTTCTCATGAAGTTAAACATCTCATTCTGCTGTCATTTGATTGCATATTTATAAGAACAGTTGTATTTAATATTATTCAACATTCACATTGTGTGGAGCATGGCCTTTGTATTATAAGCTTGTAAAAATGTAAAATTATATGTATGATTGTGATTTTTTAAGCATTTTTTTTAATCTTTAAAATATCATTTGTCATTTATGAAAAGAATTGACCAAACCAAAGTGATAAACTAAAGTAGTACGATACTTTAGATAAATAGTCATTCTTAAAATTGTGTTTGGATTTTTTACTAGATGTTACTTGTTGCCATTGACTTTTTTTAGTTAATTTTCTTATGTAGTTTTGTGAAACATTAATGCATATGTTACTGTATATTTGGAAGGTTTAAGGCTCGTATTTTTAGTGGGCCTATGTAGCCAATTTGAAGTATGCATATGAATTTTTTATGTTAACTGTTGTTATACTTTTATTTTATGAATCACATTTAAACATTGGTTGGAATACTGTGTATTAATGCCTATACATATTCTCTTACCAATAAAAGTAATATTTTAGCCTTGAGAGTTTTACCTACTACTTTTCAAGGTGAAAAAGTTAGTAAAGTTCTTTTTGCAGTTTTTATTATATAAATATTTTATTACTTTAAAGGGAAAAAAATACTAACATTCTTTTACTTTTATTTAAATGATAAAATTTATTAGTTTGCATAAAATTATTTAAAGAAATGAATATTTAATTGGAGCAAATATAATTCTGTTTATTATTATCTCAAAGATTATATAAAATATGAATTCCAAAAGGAATAATTGCTGGGTTATATATATATATTGTTACATTGTGTATTTATTTTATTGAATTCCTGTATGAAAAAGTTGAGGATAAGTGTATGAGTCTCATCTGTAATCTTCTTATCCATTATGTGTAGGATTTTATTTTTTGATTGTTTTCATGTATTTAACAGTGTTTTTTTTTTAAGTTAGCCAAATGACTTGACGTGGTATGAGTTATTTAAAAAAATTGAGTGAAACTTTTTATATATATATCGTATCTGTGTGTTTTCTGTGAGAAGTTTTGAATGTGTTAGAAACTCAAAACAATTGTTTATTTTATTTCTGTACTTAATGTAAAACTTTTCATTTAACCATAACCATTTATATAATAAGTGGAACAATTTACATATTTTAGTTTTTCTTTTGATTTTTATACATCATTCTGAATGTGACATAAAATTACATATTCTTCAGCATATATATATGTAGTTGATTATATTTGCATAAATTAATTTCCATATTAATTAATAATGAAAAAAGTTTTACTGTTCAAAGTTTCTATTTTTATTACAATAATTACCTAACTTTGTTTTACATTTAGAAATACTTCCCCATCATAAAAATAATGTAAAGTGTTATTGTGAGCATATTTCATATATGTAAGTATTTGTAAATTATACGCTTTAGTACAAAAGAGATAAGCACCTGAAGGTGATTATGTTGAAGCTCAATTTCCTTTATTTTCACTAATTATGTAAAATATACAAAAGTATTAAATAATTTTTTCAAGCTCAACTAAATGCTTACGCAATTGAAGAAAGAAAGGGACAATAATTTTTAAAAATAACATTTTTCACACTTTTCATCTTTATAAGCTATGAAATGGCATGGTTTAAATTATTCCATATAACAATTGCTAATTTTTGCATTTGAAACTTCTTTACTTAAAAATTTATTCATTCCTTGAATTTTATACTGCATTCATGCATTTCATGAAATAAAATTTTCGTATCTGCCAATCTGTATAAATCATTGTCTAATGAATTATACAATTTACTTGTAATGTATTGTACTATAGTGCAATGTATTTGGAATGAAAAATTTGCAGTTTTTATGGAATTGGTGTTTCTTTTTAATATACAATATATGCCTATGCATTTACTATTTGAAACTATCAGTTATTTTACAAACAAAACTGTGGGAGGTGCTTCACTGTCCGTTTTAAATTTATCAATAAACATTAAGTAGTCATATATTATTAATTATCTTGTTTTCAATATTATTTAACAATCTAGCGGACTGAATCTTACTATGCACATCCACACCCTCTTTCTTCTGTGCCACTTTCAATGAATGAATTTTAATTTCTGATGATATTATAAAACAGTTGCAAAAGGATTATTTAGTTGAAATTCAAATGAATGAATGAAACAAAATTTCATCTCTTATAAATTAGAGAATATTTGAGTAATGTTTTAGTTCTTGTCGCAGTTATATCGCTATTTGTTAAAAAGTACTGTATCTGTTATCTTAATTTTTAGTGTTACATCATCTCAAAAGTGCCAAATATTCTTTTCTCAATATTATTTAGAAATAATGGGAATTAATATCAAGAGTGTAAATCCTGTCTCATTAATAATAATATGATGAGGAAAATCATTTAAGTGGATAATATTGTAGAGGTATTTGGCTCATTCTTATTTATATTGTCCATCAATTTAATAGCACTAATTTGGAAGTTTACTTTTCAGAAATAGTTACAGATAAGTAGGTCAAAGATCTTTAATAGCAAATTTTAGTTTTGCATTTTAAGGCCCCCCCCCCACAAAAAAACACCCCTAAGATTATATGGGAATAAGATAACAAACACAATTCTCGAGAGAGAGCAGAAAAGTTTTTGTATAATTACATATTAAAGCAACAACTTTATATTTTGTCATTCATACATTGTTTTATCACTATTCCAATTCATTTGTTATCATTATGGTGACCAAGTACTGTGGTTATATGACACAAAGAACGTTGAACATATCCCTGTTTCCTCCTTTCCTAAAATACAGTTTTTTCCCCCTTCTTTTAATAACGCATTTCTTTTCAATTGGGTATGCAATTTTTTTAATTTAGGAATTATTAATAATTAATAGGCAGATTGTCTAATATAATTTGATATGGAAAATCATTTAAGTGGATAATATTGTAGAGGTATGCGACTCATTTTTATTTATATTGCCCATCTATATAATGGCACTAATTTGGAAGTTTATTTTTCAGAAATAGTTACAGATGAATAAGTCGAAGAGCTTTAATTTTAAAAAACTTATTCTGCATTAAAACAAAATTGGAATTTTACTTTTCAAAACGGTAGTAAAAAGCATTTAATAAATTTGATCTAATTTATTATACTATACTTAATATTCAGAGGATATTAAAAAAATATTATTTTTCAATTATATGTTTATTTGCACACACATAAATCGTATAAGACAAGTAATGCGTAATTAATGCTCCTAAATACGTTATAAACGTAGGATTTTTCACATTTTTAAGATACATTTTTAATATTTTTTATATAAAGTAATATATTAGAATGAATATTTTATTTTGAATTATTACTGCTATAAATGAATTTGCATGACATTTATTCTAGTCAAACTTGTTTATTGAAATTTCAATTATGTGTTTTTATATTTTGGTGTTTTCTATCAATCCTTGAAAAATGTATAAACAGTGCTTTATAAAGACAATTGCATTATATAAGATTTTAGATCAAAACTGAGCCAAAAAGTTGCATGTTTATATCTTTATAGTTAGAGTCATCATAGGATATTTAATGAATTATTTAAAATCTTGTTACCGTTTCCTGTTCTAAGATTTCCAGGAAAATAGTACTCTGAATAGCGACGCCTCATATCTTGGCATTACCCTTCATAAGTGCCTTACTTTCATAAAGAATATGAAAAAAAATAAGCTGCAAGAATGCAAAAACGAGACTTTGAGATCCAATATGATGTTTCGGAATGATCTTGTTTATATATCACACTAATTAATGTACGAGACACAGAAATTGCGTTTATAACTAATTGTTGAATAGCATCATTCAACGAATCATCATACGATTTTCATACTGCCTCGTAAAACGTTTTTTACAATTTCTTTGAATACAACACATCGTTTAGCCGGTTAGTGAAACTGAAAAATATCAATAAAATTTTTCTGAAGATGGCTCGCTGTGGGGTGAATCCTAGTATACGGTACCCCTTTTGCGTCATTTAAAAAAAAGTCGCCAAGGCAAAAACGACGCATTTACGAATGTCGCCAAACATCTAAACAACTCAACAGGAATCATAGTTTAGGCAACCAGCCGACGACCGTCCGTGGCAGAAATGTAATGTCTTCTCGTTATAAAGTCGCCAAATAAAGGGGTAACGTATACTAGGATTATATCTTGCTGTGTTACCATAAAGTCCATTTAACCATAGGAAAGAAGACATAAAAGAAATCAAAAGACAGGATTCAAACAGAAAGTTCAATGAAGCTTAACCGTCGCCATACAAATAATCTATGACTTGCTCAAGGAAATCGATGTTCATATCCTCCGAAACAAGTATCTTACAATAATAGTCTTTTATTAAAGTATGACTCATAAAAATTACCAGCTTCATTTTCCTTACAATGTATAGAATTATTACAATCGTCAAAAAATTCGAATTCGAGATTTTTACAAATTTGCACGCTTTAGATCTCCCTCGGCACACAAAACACATTTTTGAAAAATGTCTGTCCCTAAACTAAAATAAGTCAAAAACGCTTTTAATTAGAAGACTAAAATTCGACACACGGACTTTATACCATATTTGTAGAATTCTATCGAAATTTGTTCTGAAGAAGTCCGTTTATCGGAATGTTCGAATATAGGTTAAAACTTAGAGATATAAAATTTACTGTACAGATTTCGTATCTAAAGTGTAGATGCATGTCAAATTTTAAACCAAGTCCAACTACGGGTTGACTGTCTGTCGGTCTGCACTTTCAGAAGCATGTAAACGCGGTAATTAAAAAACGAAATGACAAATATATCAAATTTGGTATGGAATTTTTGTGACTAGACCTGCAGGTTTTGAAAAGAAATTTTGTTTCAATTAGTTGAGAAAAAATGCATCTAAAACAAATTCGATATTCAGGTACCATTAAAGCATGTCGAGGAGTAATATCATTAAAAACCTTTGCTGGGATCATACGATAGATTCAGTAAAACTGCTGAATTCGCAGTAAAAATTAGTTATTCATAATTATTTTGAGCAAACAACGAGCAAAGCATTGTCTGGTATAACAAATCACACTCAAGTCCATAAATTAAGGATAATGTAAGTTCAGGAAAAGGAAGAGTCAGAAACAAAACAGATGTGACTTATTTCCAAAGCCTAAAATTAAACAAAAGGTAAAGAGCAAAAAAGGTGCAATATTTTTGATACCATCAATAAAAATTTCGATTTTTTCCCCTGGAGCTAATTACAAAAAAAGAAGAAAAAATCTATTTACAAAGACAAATATTACATGGTTGGTTTGATGGTTAATACGTAGTATGCACCCCAGATGATGCAATACAGTCCATACAATGCCTAGGCATGCCGGATATTAAATTATTGATAGGGAATATTACACCACTCATGGGGTAAATTAGAGCACAGAAATTAGAATATTACACCTTTGGGACGAATTAGAGCGCTAATTATATAGCCAGATTTATTACAAACACTCGCTTCTAGGCGTCCACGTCTGGAAGTCAATTTCTATAGCCACCTATCAAAAACTGGTGGAAAGTTTTCCCAGTCGTGTGCATGCTGTCATCGATGCAAAAGAAGGATCAGCCTCATATTAATAGGTGCCTCAGTACGCTCTAAGTCCATACCACTAAGTGCCCGGATACTTTTGGCAATATAGTGTATTTAGAAGACATGGATACAAATTAGGAATATATGCATGCATAATGAATAAAATGGAATAAGTTAGATGGTATGGGTTACATGTTTATCAAAATATGAAATCTTAAGATACTTTATTGAGAAAGGCATTGGTGTCATATCACATGAAAAATTTAATTTTAAGTATTAGCAACCATTAATCAGGAAGAACTAATATTCCCGATGAATCAACTGATTGCTAAAGGCGGCTAATAGAATGATAAATGACAAAAATAATTTAAGACTTTCAGAAAAAGTCTTCACTTCATTGACTTTGAAAAGTTGTCTTTTAAAAATATAGTAGAACATCAGTTAACAAGATTTCTTTGAGAAGTAAAGGGAGGAAGGGGAATATGTAAATAAAATCTTGAGTAAAGATGGTGAAAAAATTTGACTATGCTAATAATATTCAAGCAGTCATATTTTAATGCAATATCGCCTTTGGCGACCAGTTCCGGAAATTTTGGTTACATCTTATTTAAATGAAATCTCTGATGCATAAGTTGATATTTTGACAAGGTATTCCCAAACATGAAATCATTAAAGTTATTAATATCGTTTCTTAATAATTTTACATTTAATGAACTTTACTTTTCTCTTTATAGTGTAAGTGTATCTTTGCCGTGGAATTATGTCCTGTAACGTCATAATGTGGAACTATTAAAGATTTAAATACCTAGATAATGTATTTTAAAATGTACACTATACTTCGCGTTAATGTAATTTTGTATTCTGATTTTCTCGCGCAATCTTTCGCGTTCATCAATCTGAAGACAATCATGGGAACAAATAATTGATGGAATAGTGAAAATGTTTTAACTTCTTTAAAACGATGTAAACCGCTGGAGAAAATTACGTGAAAAATTCATTTAGATTAAAAATTTCAAAATTCAGAAAAAAAGATCCAGAAATAAATCTATATCATTAAAAAATTAAAAGATGCAGAGATTTATTTTGTGCTCTACAGAAAAAAATTCATTCTTTTGTTCAATATTTAATTAATTAAAAATTTAAAAAAAATACTTTAGAATGCATGTTTTCTCCTTCTAAAACATATATGTGCTGGATTTGTAATTCTAGTTCTAATGGTCTGCCCTTTAGAACTCTTTAATCTGTTCACTTATTTTTATAAAAGAGAAGTTGAAAGTTTACGAAATTTAAACAACATTGTTAAGTAATACCAGAATTAATTGCTAAAGCCAAGTATCATTTTTTACTTTAACCCCTTAACCGGTTTACCCGTACGCCGTACGTGCACCGATTTATCGAATTTCGATAGTTGTAAACAAAAAATAAATCATTCATAACAATTATAATTCAACAGTAAAATGATTTCGAATAAGTAGATAAGCCAAGTGTTCCATGGATTTCCATTTGAATCAAAATAAGAAAATATTCGCAAAATAGAAGGTGTCATCTTATTAGATAGTAAGGAAAATAAACCGGTTAAGGGGTTAAAAATTTCATCTTTTCCTCTTCAATTATCTATTTGATTATGTTGTTCAGATGTGGTTCCAGTCAATCGTGATAAATGGAGTTCCACTAAGCTTCAAATAATCTAAATACTTTTTCTCGCTTTACTTTTACTTCACTCTCGCGGAATCTTCGGAATGCATTTCAGGTCGACATAAATATTTTTTATTTATCCCGCCTTAGCTTTTTGGAATTTGATTCGATGCTGACGTTTACGCAAGAGATGTTTTGAACCAAACTATAAGCTATTACGCTTTTTCTTTGCGTCATTTACAAACACGTAGCCGGAAGCATCAAAACAACACGACATCAACCTCCGTGATGGAGATCAGCTGAAAGAAGCCTCTTAGTCTTGGAAAATAGGGCCACTGCACTTCTAATGATTCTTCGATTTTTCAGATCTTTTGATTCCTCTTAGTTTGGTATAGTATAGTCAATATTGACTTTTGTACCATTAAAATTTTTATGATCTATTAACCTGCGGTAAGATCGCCTTTACAAAGCAAATAATTTTTTATTTTTTTTAGAATCTAAGGATTTAGAATTAAGAAGGGGAAATGGAATTTCTCCTATATTAATACCTAATTGCTCGTGATGAATTAAAATGCAATAAAGATATCTGAGAATATATTTTGGATACCTTTACTTTAGACCGGATCAAAAATAAACAGATGTATAACTTAAAGGAAAATATCTTATGACAGTTTTCTTTTATCTTATTCGATTGTAGTTTTCAGTTCCCTCAAAACAAGCATAATGGGCAGACGGTAAGCTCTTAAAAGACATTGGTTCAAAATGTTATACAGATAATACCTAATGATAAAATTCTTACATTAACCCATTCGCTGCCAAGCCTTAATTGTATGAGGTTATTCCCATTGCCATTTCTGTTTTGATTGTTATTGTTTATCTAAGTTTTATTATTTCGAAATAAATACATATATTTTGTCATAAATAATCTTTTACATGTATAAAAATTAAACACGAATGTACTCGTGATTGGCAATGGGAATAACATCATACAATTTAGACTTGGCAGCGAATGGGTTAAATTAAGTAAAATTTTTGTTGTAAAAAACAATTTATTTGTAAATTTTTTTCAAGTTTTTAAACTTGTATATTTATGTTTGTGGCCATAAAAAGTTTGCAAGTTTTACAAGATGTACGTTATAATATATTGAAAGTATCACGAGTATTTTCGTACTGGCAATGGGTAACATCCTGCCAACCACGAGTATATTCGTGGTTGGCAGCAAATGTGTTAAATTTATTCCTTCTAATTCAGCTTCTGTCCGAGACTCGTTTTCACAGACAGACGGACAAATATAATTCCAAGTGTAAGATCGATTAACTGACATAAAATTCCAAAATTGACAATTTTTTGATGTCGAAATAGTATCGAACAAAAACAAGAATCATCAAAATTCTTGATCCAATTTTTTTGGCGATTGTAATTCTTCTTTATTTTGTATATCAAAGAGAATTAGAAGAAAAAAATTCCGAATACTACTTTGAAATCCGCAAATTGATTTTCAAGAAGGAATATTTTTTAATAAGGGAACTGAGATGTTCTGAATAAAGAAAATCATTCGAAATTTCAGCTGTTAATCAAAGGGATTAAATATGTCTGTTCTAAAGCGTATTACATATTAGACTGAATTGTTTCCATAATAAAACAGGATTTCAAAAAAATTCTCTCATAGCAAACTAAAACTTGTTATAATGAGATAATACTTAAGACCATAGTCTCACAAAAAAAATCAGATTACTGTTATTATTATTACTTAAATTTCACTTCACTGGCGTTTAACTCACACTCACACTCTCGTTCTCACTCTCTCTCTAAGGGACCCAAAGTAAGAATTGTGAATGTCACAAGTTGTCAGATTTTTTCTATCCAAATTCCTCACATATGCATTTTGTGCTTTATAGAATTGTTCAGAAAATAAAGTATGTTTTTTTTTTATCAATCGACTGAAAACAAAATTTTCCACGCATCTTCTGTTCTGGTTACAAGTTCAGTTAGATTAACGTTCCAATTTAAATCAACACTATATTTATCTCGGGAAAGACCTCATAAATTTGAACGGCGGTCAGATAACAAGGATGACACCTGAGCTGGTATTGTCGAAAAATCTGAACTTGAGATTTCGAAGGATCTTCACGTTTCTGTTTTTAATATGTTTTTAAAAAATATTTTTTTGAAAAATGGCCATCTGTATGGGACAATGATAACTCATAAATGTTTTGAGCCAGGCGGATAAAATTTATTATACGCTCCAAACACCAAAAACGTATTCTATCAAATTTTTAGAAAAATCTCTTCAGAGGATGTATGTCAGACCTACAATAATCGAATATAAGTTAATACGATAATAACGAAACGAAATGAACTGAATAGCTAAGATTTGGTACATAGATTTAATATCTATTATAAAGACACCAGTTATATTTTGAGTCAAAACCAACAAGGGTTGACCTCTCTTGGTCTGTATATTTAGAAACATGTAAACGCTATAATTCAAAACTTAAATACATCATATCAGATACTCGATTTTGTGATTACAAATAAAGTTTTGTATCAAATTTTTGTTTCGATCGATTCAGAAAAACAATTTGTTCAAAGAACAAATTAAATTTTTCGATACCATTAATCGCATGCCAATGATTAATCGTTAGAAGAAAAAAGAACTTTTCAAGGATCACACGATCGATTCAGTACAATTTCTAAATTCACTCCAAAAGGCAATCTATACTTCTATTATAAATGTGAAAGTTTGAATGGATGGATGGATGGTGTTAGTCAATCACGACAGAAAAATTGAACGAAATTGGATGAAATTTAGCACAGAGAAAGATTACAGTCTAGAGTAGAACAAAAAGGAAGAGTAACTTACGACTTTATTCCTAATCCAGAAATAAAAATAAGAAGATACCATCCACTGGTAATCCAAATTATATCAGGGCATGTGAGATTCCCTGCATATTTCAAAAAAATTGTTAGAATGCAGGAAATTAAATGCATTTGTGGAGGAATCGATGCTGTTTACCACTATTCGAAGGAATGCACAGAAATCTCTGATGATAGAAAACATCTGCAAGTGGAAAATAATGACTTGAGCTCAGTACTGATGGTACCGAGTAATCTCAGGACTCTGAATGACATGATGTCAAAAACTGTCAGTTTTTTTGCCAACTGTTTGAAAGTTTGTAGAGGAGGAGGAGGTCAGCATTTGACCACTTTGGGGCAATTATCTTGAAGGGAATATCAGTTTGACAGATTTTGTCAATGTAAGTATGGACATTGCTACAGTCCACAGTCGGCAATCACAAATCTTTTCGATATTGCTAGGTTCAGTGGTGGTGGGGTGGTCGGTCGGTCGGTCGGTCGCTAGTCTAGAATAGGGCATAGGCCACTATTTATTCTGGTTAACTGAGTGGTTAATTCTTTATTAATGAAAACTAAATTTTTCGCCTGAAATCTACATTTCCCCACCACCAAATGAGAAAGACTTTAGGTTATTTTTTTCAAAAGCTAGGCTGTTTTCGAATGCGAGAAAATTTCGGGAGACTACTAAAGCTGGTTTATGCTTTATTGGTGCATAGATCTGAATTTTTAAAAATTTATATTAATTTTGATTTATTATATTCTGTCTTCAAGGACTGTTTAGAAGTTGGTGATACGAGGCCCATCCAGAAAGTAGATTACGTTTTTGTCTGTGTCCGCTAGGGGCAGGGCTAGCTCGGCCATCTTGGGGTCAGAGCGTTGCTCAGCTCAGTCGGCATCTAGCCGTGCTAGTGAGAGGTTCGTGCTGTGCTCCGTTCAGACACTGTGACGGTTTGAAATGTCTGCGTTAATTGAAAATCCCGCGAGCTGCGTGCAGTAATAAGGTTTCTGACTGCAAAAAACTGTAAACCGATAGAAATCTATCGGCAGCTTTGTGAAGTGTATGGGGACAACATTATCACTGAAGGTGGAGTGGGTCATAAGATTTAAAAATGGCCGAACCAATGTTCACGACGAAGATCGAAGTGGGAGACCCAGCATAATGATTGCCGAACTTGTCGAAAAAGTCGATGCTAAAGTCCGTGAAAATCGAAAGTTTACAATAACGGAACTTTCTTTGAGTTTTCCACAGATTTCGCGAAGTTTGTTGCACGAAATAATCAGCGAAAAGCTTGGTTACCACAAGTTTTGTACAAGATGGATTCCAAAAATTTTGACAGAGGACCACAAAAATCAGCGAATGGCTGCAGCGTTGAACTTTTTGGACGCTTACCATAAAGATGGTGACTCTTTACTCGATCGCATCGTTACTGGTGACGAAACATGGGTGAAACATGTGAACTGTGAAACGAAATTGCAATCAATGCAGTGGGGGCACACACGTTCTCCCCAAAAACCCAATAAATGCATGCAAACAATATCGGCAAGGAAGATGATGGCGACTGTTTTTTGGGACAGAAAAGGTGTGATTTTGGTGGACTTCCTGGAAAGAGGCACTACAATACACTCTCAAAGGTATTGCCAGAAGAGCAATTCAAAAGCTCTAAGATCTTGTTGATTCACGCCAACACCCGGCCCCACACGGCAAATGTCACTCGTAAAGTTCTTGAATCTTTTAAGTGGGAGTTGTTCCCACATCCGCCGTACAGTCTCGACCTGGCACCGAGCGACTTCCGCCTATTCCCTGCAATGGAGAAGTGGCTGGCTATGCAGCGTTTTGATGACGACGCACAGCTGCAAGAAGAGGTAACGAAGTGGTTGAAGGCGCAGGCGGCCGAATTTTTCTACGAAGGAATTTCCAAGCTCGTACATCGCTTCTATAAATGCCTTAATTTGAATGGTGACTATGTAGAAAAGTAGTATTTGAGTGTGACTTTCATCTGTATATAATAAAATTTGTTTCCTATACTTTGTTTATTTTTTTATTCCAAAACGTAATCTACTTTCTGGATAGCCCTCGTATTATTCCTTTTATGACTTAAATAAAATTTTAGTTTTAACAGCGCATTATTTTTTCTGTTAGTGGGTCACTATTTATTTCAATTCACGTTTAGTGATTAAGGTTCGTGAATATAAAGATCTCACTTCAAGAGGGAATTTTACAATCAAAAGCGAGAGAAATCCAAATGACATTTAATCAGACCTGACACATTATAAACAGGATTAAAAGCTCATCTAAATGGGCACATTTTCACTGAGAATTCCCTAAAATAATGATTTCCAAAGCTTCATAGTTTATCCAATTTACCCACAGAAGTGTGGAACTTTTCTTTTGTTTAAAATGTTAGGGCATCAAGAGCATTTTGCTGTACATCGCTAATGGGATCGGATCGGAGTAAGCTCAATAGGGACTCTTGGGTTATTCAAGTTTTTTGGGGGGAGAGAAATTCTTCTTTTCTAACTTCTTATGGAAAATTTTCTTTATAAAATTTTACTCTCTATAGAGCTTATAAATTAATTCCAAATCTTTATTTATTTAATAAATTGACAAAATATTTACTAGTGGATTCCTTTAAAGAGAATTGCTTTTAATATTTTGTATATAAAAAGAATTCAAGTTTCAGATTTAAAATGAATTGTAAATGGAACGAATCTTTTAAAATACCATCAAAATACCATTTAATGACAGAACTGGAACATTTTTTTCTCAAATTCCTACTTTTAGCTCACACTCTCCCTACATCTTGTTCACATTTTCAATAGCTAATAAAATGCTTTTCATTCATCCCATCAAGTTCAAGTAAATTTTTTTAATATATAGTGAATAACATTTGACGTTAATACAGTTTTTTCAAATATTCATTCATTAACTTTTATTAATTAATTAAAAACTAACTTTCTCGTCAGAAATCTTCATTTTCCCACATCAAAGTAAATAACGAGTTAAATTTGTTTTTTCCCATGCTAATGAGGTTAGACTCAACATGTTTTCGGTGATAATTTCAAACGATTCTGTTTATTTTCATAATGCTTGATACATTTAGCATCAAACATTGTTAAAGGATGGATTTTTCCGATTCCTTTTGAAGTACTTTCAAATTAAAATAATATAGAATTAAGAAAATTAAAAATTTCTCATCTGTATTTCGTTACCCTAACTGATGTAGAAAATTCATGCATTTACGTTACGTCAATTGGTGTAGGAAATTCAACACCAATTGAGTATGCTCCGATTGTGTTCTTAGCTTGATATGATTTATTTTCAACGGTTACGAACTTGATTTTGCTTTGACCCCAGGTATGATTTTTTGATCAATTTTTTTATATTAATTGTAAAAAGTAACACACAAATACAAAAGATTCAAAACTGAAGGCAGCAATATCTTGAAACTAACATATATTGATATTTAGAAAGAAAAAAAAATAGATCAAGTAAATTGCTATAAATAAAACTCATTTTAAAAAGCACTTATTTGGATTTAAGATTTAACTGATTAGAAAAAAAGGTGTTTTTTCTCACTCCTCGGTTATTTTATCAGATACTCATTTTCATTGGCCCATATAAATCACATTTCGAGCATCAGATTACTTAACTCTTGAGCTCTCAAGTTTGTTCAGATGTTTCTAAATGTGGTGTGTTCTAAATTTTTATGAAATTCAAATATGGATCTTGTGCCTCTTTTGTTTCTACGATTACGCTCTACGTTTCATTCGGAACTAAAATTTTAATCAAAAACCATATTCCATAGTGCCGATTTCTCATTCCATTTTTGGGAGTTATTAAAAAAATTTTGTAGATCATTCACACACCCACAAATTGATTCATCAATTGCAAATCAAAGCCGTTGACAGATTTGTTCTAATATAAGTATTGCTACCTTAATAAAAATGGAAAGTATCACACTTATTAACTATTATTCTATAATTTAAAACTAGATCGATTATCTCCGTAGAGACGGAGACGAAAACATTTCGATATGTGTCTTCGTCGTTCGAATTTTGGGTTGTCGGCAACAAAATATTGTCATGGACTCGTCTTGATTGAAAGGGAAAAAATTAAATCAATTCGAACTGACATAATTTACTACTCTAATTATGAATTGGATAATAATTTTCAATCATTTAGAAAATTCGTTATTTTATCGATCAGCACAATTTAAAGACAACATGGAAATAGACTGTTTTCTGTTCAAACGAAGATTCGTGAAATGCATACAATTTTTATGCGAGAAAAAATAATATTGTATCGTATTTGGCAAAATAATAATAAAGAAATTCAATACAGATATATACCATAATGGAAGAAGAAAATTTCATACAAAAGACAGTTTATACTTTGAATTTTGGAGGTCAGAGTAAATGCTACAGCGTACTGAGCCGGAATAAAATAAAGATTAAAATGAAACCTGCTATGCATATTTCAATGCATCATGCCAGAACATCATTTCTCGAACGGTTAAGCACCACGCGCTCGTGCGAGTTAAATTATAGTTTTTATTCATTTTAATGATTTCATTTGGATGAGTCACTTTAATATCGCAAAAGATCAAAAAAAAAAAACCTTTGTCTCGCATTCATTGTTTAAAAAAAATATCACATTTCCTATTTATTTCATTTCACATAATCTCGAGCTCAAAATGACATTTCTCTAGGTTTTATTTGCTGTAGTCATTAACTAAATTTTTTAAATCAGAGCTTTTGTAAATACCCTAGCAACGTGTAATTAAAAGCTGATTTTTGTGAGATGCTCGTGCAGATAATAAAATTTCTTTATTTTTCGCTTACGATAATTTTTGACGCCAAAAACCTCATCCCCAAGACGACGTCATGTTCTGGCATGATAATAAAGATACTTAACCCTTTGTTCCCTCCCGATGGCATTTGCCACTGCGGCATTTTAAGTTCTTAATTTTCATTCCTCTTCAAACCTGATGGCGGCATTTGCCTCGACTTCCTGGTTCTTATTTCCCATGGTGAAAATGAGACGAGATTAAATGTGGATGTTCTCTTGGTCACCCTTATCATAAATTTCCATCATTTTTTTTATTCCACATTTTAAAATTCCAGGCCTGAAAGGGTTAATACAGATGTATATATCGTAATGTTCTTATGTGAAAGAGGTCTTTACCCCTTAAATTCGAAAGGTCAGTAACTATCTGAAATCTTTATACAAAAATCGATTGCTGTCACGGGGCAATGATTGGCTTTACCTTAATAGATTTTCTATTCATAATAAAGGGAAATGATAGTTTAGGAAGATAGTTAGGGAATTTCCAATAAGCGAAAATTATAGGGAAACGAACTTATCTTCCTCCCATTCTTTTTGAAACAAATGGCCCATCCGCGAATTTAACAAAGATTTCTGGCCTTTCTTCTTTTCATCGTTTCAAATCCAAGCGAAATTAATCAAACCATTTTGCTTACAATGGTAACTTTTTTGAAGGCAATTTACCAAAACATGATTCAAAACGTGAGTACCAAAAGCGATGAATCGCTGAGAAAAATTCTGTTAAAATAACAACTCAGAATCTTAATGAATATTTTATTGCTTAGTTTCATTATGAATTTATCCTCGATATTTCTTATGAAATTTATTAGCATTAACGACAACATCAGGTATAATAACATCACGTTTATTCACCCATCACTAGAGAATTTAGTTCTTTTGCTCAAAGAATTAAATTTGGTTAGTATTTTTGGTTTAGAACAAGAAATCGATAACATTAACTTATATTAGTATGCTATTTGTATTGATTATATTATTTTCTGTTATTTTAAATAATTCGCATTAATGAAACAATCTTGTATAAAGTATGTTATTTTCGACGAGAACATTTTGTTTTCAAGATCTAATATATTTTAAAAATAAAGAGCAAAATTAATTTTTTCTCTAAAGTTATGTATATGGTTACAAGAAATTTTCGAATTATGGATGAGCATATAATTGGCATAACCAGTGCACTTTGATTGACATACCACCACAGGTAATAAAGGTATCGTGATATAAGCAAAATAATTTCCATTCCAATATGGCCTACCCACAAACCCTCTCTACTGAATACGCCCCTTTACAAATGATAAACATCTATTATTGCATCCTTAGGAGAAGCGAAAACCAGCGTACTGCGTCTAGCTGCTTATCTTGAAATTTGGGGTTCCTTTTCTTTGGGGATAATGTATGGATCCTATGTATATCATAGAATAGGAAAATTGGGAAATTATTGTAAATATTCAAATTCATTAAAAAATCAATGCTTTAGCCATTTCCAAACTTTATATTATATATATATATATATATATATATATATATATATATATATATATATAATGATATTTTAACATTAAATTAAACCCTAATTAATTTCCAAAGCTTTATCTTAATTAAACCCATAGTAACTTCATTCTAAAAATATTCTCTTATTTCCTAATCCATTCCACTTGTTCTAGCTAATTAATTCAACAGGAGCTTTGTAAAATTACTGAATCAGCTACTATTTCCCACGCTCCGAATGAGAGGATGAAAGTTGTCCAGCATGGCACATTCCTTTAAAGGATCCCTGTGTTTCCCTTTCCTTATTAGGCGTATGTCGAGGAAATCCCCATAGAGACCTCATTGTATACATTGTCAGCACTGTGAAAAATGATTTTCCCTGTCAAAATCTTATGTCATTTAAGACCAGGGATAATGATTTCCCTTCCTTCTTTACGCTTCTTCTTCTTTTCTGCCGCACTGTAAGCGGACGCTTACAGTGCGGCAGAAAAGAAGAAGTGTAAAGAAATAAATGGTAATCTCCTGGGATGGAATAAAACAAACTTAAAAATTCAAAGTGCCATCTATGTCTTCGAAAACCACCTTCTGCTTACAACAAATAATAATACC
>JAOUZG010037989.1:788363-808801 GCA_026289955.1 Argiope argentata | reverse complement strand
ATTTGCGATGTTCCATTAACAATAAACACAACTAGAAACTGAAAGAATAAAATGTCTTGTTAAAGGCTCGTGGTAGTAAACATCTGCTCCTGCATGAACATAAAAAAAATATCAAACATCTCTTCATAGAAAATACATATAGTAAGAGCAGGTGTTTATCCCGCAAAGTCAAATGCTGCTCGTTCTATTTTTTTACAGAAGTTTTCTTATTGCCTTTAACTGAAGTGATTGCTTACTTCTCTTTTGTTTCAGGAAATTCGGTCGTTAGTATAATTCTTTATTCTACAAATACCACTTAAGACGTAGAACTTAAAATTAATATATGCTGGAAAACAAGACGATTTGTTTATCTTTTTTAACTATGCAATCGGTGCTGGGGCAGTGAAATAAAGAAACATTCACGTTTCAAAAAAAAAAAAAAAAAAAAAAAAAAAAAAAAAACCTCTTTTTTTTAAAATTAGTATATGTTTACATGAGTAACCAATTATAAATTCACTTTTACTATTTTTGAATATATATATACTTAAATTGCATTAGGGAAAACAATTACAAAGTTCTATTAATTTATAATGTTAACATTGAATGAGTAATTTTTATACTCCTATTTAGGATTTGAATATTTGTTTATATACTCTCCTGTTGGAAGTTCTTTCGTCACTGACTATATTATATAATTGTATAATATTAGTTTTAATAATGTAATATTAAGAATTTAGTTAAATCATTCACCTATTTTTTTCCACTAGATAGGATTTTAAGTTATTTTCGCCAAAAAGTTTAACAGGAACTTTAGCTTAGTGAGAATAAAAATGATGAATATACCAAGGTATATTAAGTTAATAGTATAAAGGATTCTTAAATTCTCTAAGGCATGAAATTATCCATAACCAATCTTTGAATGTAATATTTGTTCTAAAACAAAATCTGATAAAGACAATGTGTTAGTTTTAGAAATTTGATTTAGAAAAATACATAAATAAAAATACTAAACATACAAGTATCAAACAAACTGAAATTTTTTATAAATACTTTGACTTTTATAGGTCTGAAATTCTGAAATAAAAGTTATGAGTGTAAGATGAAAAAGTTGTGAAAAAATTATCATGTAAGGAAGCAGAATTATAGACAACTTCTTGGCTTACTTTTTAAAAAATTCTGTCATAACCAATGGGATTTTCACAAGACAATTTCTGAGAGTTGGACTATAATCTGTTGTAGTTCTTTAATAAAAAAAATCTATGTTCTAATAAGACGAAAATTTAATTCTTCAATAGCTAATGCAAACTTACCTTTTATATATCTAACTTGTCTCTCCAACTTTGATAAACTTGTCTGATTGAATTAAAAATTAAAATAAATTCATCATATACATTTTATAGATATTATCTTTTAGTAAGTCATAAAATTATGTGTTTTTAAGCATTAAATGACTTTGAATAATAAAATTTTAACTTTATTACATATCTGCATTTCAAGAAAAATTTCCATACAGAAAATGAATTTCTTTATGTGTATAAAATAAAAAAGTAACAAACACATATGTATAAATTTTTATTACTTACACATTTTTTTTTTAGATATTTGTGGAATTACAAAAATAATATATAAAGAGTAATTTAATATTGATTTTAAAGCTGAATTATCGTAATTTCTGTCCTATGTACAAAATAATAAATATTTTAAATTCAAAGATAAAATAATCTATTGTAAAGCAGTTGGAATCTATGCAAAATCACAAACATACACACTTCGAATAATTTGACAAAACATGATTCAAAAACAAAGATACACAGAAAAAGAAAAACAAACATAAATTACAAACAAATGAGGTGAACCTGCATACAGGTGACAACCTTCACACATATCAAAAAATAAATAAATACTTTTAGAGTCTTACTAACTAGAACAAAATTTTAACATGTACCTCTGTTTCCACACTATTTTAATATGTGAAATTAAGTTAATATATGTTAAAAAAATATCTGGAAGTAACTGAATGCCTGTGATAAAAGAAGATTTAAAAGAAAAGAAAAATCATAAGTATTAACAAAGAAGATACAAAACTGTAAGCCAAAGAATTGTACTAAGGCAATGTTTAATGATTTGTCTATATTTTAATTTACTTTCCATCATGCAGTAGCAATTATTTTTATGTGTATTAATCAAAGATATTTTTCAAAATTTATTAAAATTATAGAAAAAAAAACAATAGAGAATTTTGAATACATTTTTCACTACACATATCAATTTAAAAACAGTATATCAGTCTATAATTTAAAAGAAATAGTTTGTAGTTAAGTTCAAAGATAAGCTGTTAAATTAGAAAATAATTAATAAAAAGCAGGTTTTTATAAATAATAATTCAACATATGATTATTTTTAAAAAAATCAACACTCTTTTCAAATAGATGGAAACAGCCATTAGAGTTTATTATTTGTTTTCAGAAAAATTAAAAAAGATTAGGCAGTGAATAGTCTTGGTTATTCATCTTACATTTTGATAGCCCTCTACCTAACCCCAAAGTTGTGTCAAACTTTTGATTTTAATTAGAAAGACTCTAAAATCCTAAGTGAACTAAAGCTAAAAAAATCTAATGCTAAAATTAATTTGGCAGAAGTACAAACAAGTGAAGAATTTGTGAAGACTTCAAGTTTAAGTGTCAATAAAACACACATAATACAATTAACATTTTTTAAACAAATTTAACATAAACAGCATGCATTAAAAATGACCCAATGTAATGATGATGAGATGAACACAATTCAGGATGACCATTATATAAAAACTACAGCAACAATTAGTCATAAACCTAATTTTTTTTAAATACCCAGCATTATAAAATTTTGTTATAACGAGAAATTGCATGTAACACAAACATACCTAGAAAATAAGGTGAAAAGAAGTATTCAATAAGAATTAAAATTCTTTCAAGTTACAATTATACTTAAGTAATCAAAGAAAAATACTCACAAGAATTTAATTAAACTAATTATTTTATAATAATCTGACTAGATTTAAAAATATTTCCATAATACAAAAGGACTTACAGCGTCAAAGGTTTGAAAAATAAACTATGGATATTTATCAGATAAAATCATACATGGCAAATCATAATGAATAATTTAATTTATAAAAAATCAATTCTTCAGCAGAGTAAAGCAGTATATTGTTTAAAAAAATTAATAGGCTGTTAGAGAAGCAGATTCTGTCCAATGATGTTAGAAAAATGATAACTTGCACAAAGTGATAATAAGATTAACACAACAAAAAATTTGTTTACCAATTAACACGATGCATTTAAAAAAAAGTAATGATTAATATGGTGAAAATAAAAGTTTTGTTTAATTTACATTACGACTAAGTAATGTATTTTAAATACCACACAAAGATTTCTATTATAATTGTTTCTGGTGAACAATGCTTCTGTTTCAGCAGCATTGTATTTCACTTCAAATTTTAAGAGACATAATAATAAGTTTTTTAATCACTGAAAACAACATAGCTTTTTAAAAAAAATACCTTAAAATTTCAAATTAATAAGAGCATTAATATAAAAGTAAATATATTTAAATGTGTGTTCTTATTAACTAAATATTCATATTATAAAATATAATAAAAATAATTGATAAAATCAATGAAATATATATTTTACATAGCAACATTATTATTAAATAATCAAATTAATTTAGAAAAATAACTTGCAGATCATTTATTTTCTTCAAGAAAAAATTAAACTCATTTTATGCTAGTCTTCAAAAGATAAATTTTACAAATTCTAAAATAGTCAGGAACCTTATTAATGATGCACCATTTACAAAATAAATTCTTTATTAATTAAATAAAAAATGAAATTTAATACAATAACCTCCTATTAGTAACATATAAGGGGTTTCCAGGCTATTCAATTAATTTATTTTCAGTAATGATACTTTACAGCCTTAAAATAAAAATTTCCCTTTTTCAATTAGTCCCAATTAAGTTGATTTCTTAAATAGTGATTTCTGTCACTGTTGCTTCAAGATGTGTTACAAAAAATAAATATTTCAACAATATGTTAAACATAATATAAATATGTTTGAAAACTAGCTTGGAGCAGAAGCATATACATTTTTTTAAGAATGAGATAATAATAAGAGGCTATTGCACAAATGATTGAAAAAAATCAGGGGGAAAAAATTTACATATTTGAAATAGTGCACAGCCTCAATAATCGCAAAAAATTATCTGATAAAATTCAAATGAAATCAGAAGATTCTTATAGTAGAAGATTTGCACACATTAATTCGTTTGAGTTTCTAGTATATATTTTTTAAATACGAATTTGCTTATTTTTTAAATTAAGAACATTCAAGGAAATTGCGGAATGCAACATTTGCTCAATACCTTGAACATGGTCATTTGATCATTTACAATAAACAAACAAACAAAAAGTACATAAAATTATTAAACATTTATATACAAAATGTGTTGACATTTGAATAGTCTTCAGTTCATTAAGTTAAAATACTTCACAGTACAGATAAAAAATATTCTTTGGTATATTTTACAGTTCAACTGCAATTTCTTCAGGTAACAAGCTGAGACCATTTGTTATATGAGAATCAGTTTCACCATTCGTCAAAGGCAAATTCTTTTCGAAAGACAAATCTGATAATACACTTAATTTGTCACATAAAACATCACTTACTTCAGGAACTGTATCACTAGAAAAAGATTCCTCTGACTTCCTATCACTTTCATCAATTGATGACAGAAGATTTTTAGAATCCTCCACTTCATTTAAAATTTCAACATTAGATGAATCAAAGTCCTTAGTTTCATTTTCTGAATCCTTTGTATCAGAAACACTGTTATCAGGTTGTGCATCAGAGTCAGCAGGAACAGACAAGGCAGAGGCGGGGTTTTGTATCACTGGATCAGGATCAGAACTAACAGGACTTTCTACAGGATCTTTTTTGATGATCATGCTCGTAGAATGTTCCGAGGTAACTGATGTCTTGGTGGAAACACTATACACAGCTTTGTCACTTTTATTGCTACTTTCTACTTTGCTAATTTTAACAACTAGACTTGGAACAGGTTTTGACAAAGTCGTTTGTAATTTATCTTCACTATCATAAGATATGTTTAGTTTGGAATAAATTTTCTCACTGGAATTGGAATCTGTACATTTAGTTATCTTCAATTTGGGAATTTTAAGTTTAGGGGCCCACTTTCTTAGATCTTTATCTGAAAGAATATCTGACAACATAACAACAGGCACTTTAGGTTTATTTATAGAATCAGATGAATTTGAGTCCATAGAAGTGGAGTCTGTAGATAATTTTCGAACTTTTCTTTTTTCTCCATTCTCTTCAGTCTTTCTCCTTTTCTTCTTTCCTTCATGATAAGAGTCAGACTGTTTTTCTTTCATCATAACTTGGTCGTCAAATAAAAGAACATCTTCACCATCATCTTTGCAGAAAATTTTGAAAGACTCGTATTTCATGAATGCTTGAGCAGGGAATAATTGGTGAGGTTGTATGTGCATTTTTATGTGACTTTGTACAAAGCCACTTTGCATAGAAGTATAATCACAGTAAGGGCATTTAAAACCATCTTTGTACCAGTGGCGGCGTTGGTGACTCTGAACTGCATCCCTCCTATTTTGGAAATAAGGGCACCTATCACAAATGTAAGTTATTTTCTTTTCCTCACACTCTACAAAATTGGTGTTCTCAGCTAAAGGCTTGGCAGTAGCACTTGGCGACGTTGCAGCTGAGGCAGAATCGTCTGAAGCTTTTGCTGCCGATAGGTTATTTTCTGCATCGGGTTTGGCCACATGAAGAGCTCTATGCTTAATAAGATTAGCAGCAAAGCGTACAGAATAATCACAATGTTCACAAGCAAACCTATAATTTTTCCCATGAAGATTCAAGTGACGTTCAAATCGATCCTGCTTGTAAAAAACAGCAGGACAATGTTTGCATGGCCAGTTACGAAGAGGCAATTTCTTTGGCTTTGGAGGAGGTTTCTTCTTGGGATGTATTTGGGAATGAATGGTAAGATTTGAAGATCTATTTACAGCATAATCACACTGTGAACACTTGAATTCACCATCACTTCCATGCAAAGATATATGATATGTAAGAGTGGATGTTTTAATGAAAGGTGCATTGCATATCATGCACCTATGAAGGAGATTTGCAGCCTCACCTGTCTTTTTCATGGCAGTATTAAGTTCAGATGCTTCTAAAAGCAACATTTGATCAATTTTTTTCACTACAGGGATTTCAGTTGTATCCATCATTGGATCAACAGATAATGAACTATCACTCTCAGACAGACGTACAGCAGCATTTCGTTTTGCTTGGTATTCGGGAGAGTGAACTGCTATATGTTGATACAAGTGAGGTTTATGTCTAGCTCGATAATCACAATGTGTACATGGATATGGAAAAGAGGATCCATGGAACTTCGAATGATTATTTAAATCATGAGATGTTTTAAAGTGTGCAGGGCATTTGTCACAGAAATAGCTTATAGATTTCTTACGGGAAGGACCACTTTCATCATTGTTAGAGTCAGATGCTTTTGAAGACTGCTCCAACATCTCTTCTTCAATGTACGCTTCTTTTTCAGGAACTTTTTGATGTATTTTAAGATGGTTTGTCAAACCACCCTGATTCAAGCATTGATAATCACAATATGAGCAAGCAAATTTACCATTATTCACTGTAACTCCATGCATTTTTTGATGAACTCTTACATTAGCTTTCTTTTTATTCATCATAGGGCAGAATTTACATTTAAACATTTTTACTATAAGTTCACCCCGTTTCACATAAACAACAGACATTTTTTCAGTCCAATCACTTTCCAACTCTTGCTTATCAACAGGCGATTTTTCAACATTTTGTTCTTTATGAGGAGAAGATTCAGTTTCGCCTTCAGACTCAGAATGCACCTTCATATGCTGAGTAAGAAGATGCTGCATAGTTGCCCAATAAGTGCAGACAGAGCATTTGAAAGGAGCTGATGGATTTGGCCTATGGAACTGTTTGTGATACAAATACTGGGTTTTGTTATCAGTTTTATAAGGACAACTTTCACATATGTGTCTCTTGATCTTTTGAGGAGACATTGATTCAGAGTTAGCATACTGATTAAGTGTGTCAAAAGAGATAGCAATTGAATCATCAGGTGAATCACTAACTTGATTATCGTAGAAATCATACACATTACCAACATTATTATCCACAACAGATTGGCTTTCAAACAAATCTTGCTTTATCTCTTCATCTTCAAAATTCTCAACAGCTGTGTCGTTGGCAGATGAAGGATTATGGAGCTTGAGATGCCGAGTTAATGTCTTCTTAAATTTCACAAAATAAGGACAGTAATCACATCTGTATATAGCTCCTTCTCTAGGCCTATGTTGCTTCATATGGAATTTCATGTAAACTTCCTTGTCACATTTGTAAGGGCAAATCTTGCATCCAAATTGAGAAGCTTGACTTCTAAAACTGTTAATACCAGAATCCTGATTATTTGCATTTACAGATGTCAATCGTAATGCAAAGCCTTCCTGAATATAGCTGATCCGATCTTCAACCTCATGCATGTAACCATTGTGAGCATCCTTCACATGCCTTACTATGACATGTCTCCAATTGGAAGTAATGCCACAGGCTCGACAGCGGAAGGGCTTTATTCCAGCATGAACAGATAAATGGCTAATAACTACCCTCTTAGTCGAATGCTTGAAATCACAATGCTTGCAGAAAAAGTTCTTTGCATCATAGAACCTTTCTGATGTATCATCTAACATATCAGACTGGTCTCCATAAAAATTCTGTTGAGGTTCCATCATGTCAGACTGATCAGGAAGATTGATATCAGGTGTAACAACAATATTTTCAGGCGTATCTTCGAAATTTGAGCCTATATTCCTGAAATCGTAACTGCAATTTTTATTTGGTTGATCAGCTTGAAGGAGCCTATTATTGCTGTGCTCAGATAGTCTGTATTTATCCATATCTGGAATACCATTTGGTTCAGGCAGTCTAGTGAATACTGTTGGAGGTGGCTGATTTATATCTACTAAATATTTATCATATTTTTCATAGTTTCTACGGCCAGATTCATCTGTTAAAAGAACACATGCCTTGTTATGATATCTATCTGTGCAACCTTTCAGACGTATATGTTTAGTGATATCCCACTCCCAGTTGGAATTATAACCACAAACAGAACACATGAATGGCCTTCTATTAAAATGTTGTACAATATGAACATGAAACCGAGATGCTGTTGTATTTCCAAAAGGACAATATGGGCATTGATATTTACGCTTAGAAGAAGGGTTGGATGAATCATCAATATTGTACGATACATCGCGTAAATGCTGCAGTGGGGATTTGAAATTCGATGCTTCACCATCACTCACAGTTTCAATATCCACAATTGGTTCATCAATTGTAGAGGAGAAATTTTCAAAATCATAAGGATCATAAGAGTCACTGTTTGCATATGGATGTGGAAAAGTGTCTTTAGTAGTCAAATCCAAAGGAGCTTCTTCTTCAGAGTTTCTAATAGGAGTAGATGAGGAAAATTGATTTCTCTTCATATCTTGTTTAACAGGTTGCCAATCATCAGATGGTATATCAGATGATTTCTTTAATTTTAATTTGGGGACTCCATGCTTTTTATTAGATGATGGCACTTTAATTCCATGATACTTCATCAAGTGGCGATTCAAATCACCTTTCCACTTGCAATGGTATTTACATTTGGGGCAGTGAAATGGTTTTTCCTGAGAATGTACCCTCATGTGTCGCTGCAATTCTGAAATCCACCGAGTCTTGTAGCCACACACATTACAAGTGGGTACATTTTTTGATTTTGCATTAGACATGGCCATACTGGGTGTCTCATTTGCTGAAGACCTTCCATAGAAATTCGATATTCTCAGCTGCCGAGACATATTAGCAGCTGAGGCAAGTGCCTTTGACTTGTATGGAGCACTGAACTTGTTAACAGATACCGGGGGGAGTGGTTGAAGTGGTTTGTTCAATAAAGTAGACAACATTGAGTTCTTTGGGGGCTCTTGCACTTTGTTATTTGAAACATTGTTCTGTTTTAAAACTTCTTGAAACATTGGAAGAACTGCATCAGCGGTGTACTCTTTACCGGGCCTTCTACGAGCTGGCTTCAGGAGATCAAAAGCCGCAGCAATATTTTTAGCTTGTGAATTATCCTCATGCACTCTGCGCAAATGCTTCGTTAGCCAAGCTATGTGTTCAAAGCGCATGCCACAAAGAGGACAAGGATGCTTTTTCTGGCTCCTATGGTTTTCTTCATGTTTCTTCATCTCAAATGGCCAAGCAGCTTTGAAATCGCATAATTTGCACTGAAGAGTCTTATGGTAAGATTTCCCATCTTTCCAAACAGTCTCGGAATTATCTCTAGAATCAGTATAATCATAGGTCTCCATAGATACATTCTCATCTGGCAATACTTGATTCTCCTCTACCTGATCTGGATTTGAATCTATATCTTCCCATTCACCAGACTCATCATTATCACCATTCATATCTTCATGCTGATCTAGAAAATTTTCAGCTGAGGAATTGTTGTGATGATGAGTGACATGGGCTTTAAATGACTGTTTGGTAGAAGTAGTAAAATTACATTCTGTGCATTGAAATGCCCCTTCAGCTCCCTCTTCGTGGTTCTTCATATGCCTGTCCATGTTCCATTTATAGGCTGTTTTGAAAAAACAATATTCACACTGCATTTTGGGTAAACTATGATATTTTATGTGCTTTGTATACCGACCTTTTTCGTTTGTTACGTAACCACACTGAAGACAACGATAAAATCTTTTCTTTAAATGAACAGTCTTTTCATGATGCAGTAAGAATCCTTTGTTCCTTGTTTGATATGGACAAAGAGAACACCGAAAAGGCAATGGTCCCCTAGTTCGAGCAGGTTTATTTACCGCAACTGAATTAGCAGTTTTTAAAGCGGAATTGCCTACAGATGTATTGGGTTGTAAAGAAGCAGTAAGTCTATTCATTCCTGGTCTCGACCTCTTCTCTTTTTGCGCTTCTAATTGTTTTTGATACTCGGGATCTTTGGTAATTAACTGTCTATGAACTAAACCACAATGCCTCTGTAACTTCTGTATGTGTTTAGAAGCATAGATGCAATATTTGCATTCAAAGACACTTATTTTTTCACCATGTGTGTTACGAAGATGATATAAGTATTCCCTAGGATTGCTAGTCAATAACCCACACCGATCACAGTTATAGCTCCTCTTTACTTTAAGTGGTCCCAAAGTATCAGAAGAAGGTTCTACATCACTATTCATCCCCACTTTAATGGCCGATTTATCATCCTCAGAACCATTGGCACTAAGCTCTTCTCCATTAGCTTCTAGTAACCCATTTAATGGTAATGAAAAGGTAATAGATTCGTGATTATCTTCATTTATAAGTTGATTTTCTTCAGAGATTGCTGATTGATCAAACTCTAGAGGATTATCACCTTCTTCAATAATAGTTATAGGTTCAGGTGGTGGCTCCTCTATCCCTCCTCCACTCAGTCTCAATTTCTCTCTGGCATATTTATCTTCATATTTTTCCAGCTGCAGGTGCTCTGGGTGTTCTGCCTCCGTGTGCTGAGCAAGTTCGGCAGTACTGCTGGCAAAAAAACCACATACTTCACAATTTGCACTTTTACTAAGTCCATGTAAGTCCCGTTTATGCCTATACCAGTTGGCAGCATAGCGGGTGATAAATGGACAGACAGGACATTTGAAAACTTTTTCAGAATGTATTAATACAGCATGCCTAGCTAACATGCGACGATTGCCAGCAATATAAGGGCACGAAGGACATGGATATCTTCCTAAACCTGGCATAATGAACAAGACAGCATGCTCTTCACATACATAAGTTTGGAGACCAATATAGGATAGAAGTTCACAGAAAGCATGCAGAAAATTCTGTAAAAACCAAGGAGAATATTTAATAAAAATGATCTAGTTATGTGGAACAGATCCAGTATTTCAGTAAGAAATGTAATGGGTGTTTTTATGTATGTGTCAAAAAATTATGATTTTATGAAATAAAACAATAAGGATAAAATTGCTTAACAAACCAAACAAATATACTTGTTAATGCTTAAAAGAAAATTTCAAATTAATATCTAATATCATTGTAGTATTTTACAAACAGATGTTGCTAATTCAAAAATATTTATAATCTATTTGTATGCTTTATAATTATTTCAATAAAAGATTATCAATATAAATAATTGTTTTGTGTAAAAATTTCCTTAACTTATCATTTAATTTTCAATACAAACACAATAAAAAATGAGTCTCTAATTACAGGGCCTTAAATACCAAAAATGTAAAAAAAATATTTTGTATTCCCCCCCCCCCCTCAAATTATGACTAGTTAATTTTTTCAGTGTTAAATAAGATTTTTATAAAAAAGCACCTTAAATTTTTTTTAATGTAAAATTGTTTGTATGCATACATTTTTTTGTGCCTTTTTAAATATATTTTATCCTGCTTTTTACATTTTTTACAATTGCAGTGTTTGATAGCAAGTGTGAAATCTATGAAAGACTATTTAGTTTCTAATTGTGTAATTACATCAAATAAATAAATAAATCATTATATATATTTTTAAAAAAACTGCACATTTTTATTAAACAAATGAAAGAAAGTTAAAACAAAGAATAAGTGCCTAAGTTTGGTTTTACAAATAAGGACATTTGTTTAGTAAACATGAATAAGTTAAAAGAGTTTCAGCAAAAATCTAGTATCATGAAATTTGAAAAACATGACTCAAATTTTAAAAAATTTTGCATATCATATGAAAATAGAACTTCCATCAAATCTCAAGTTTTATGTGTGGGGAATTCATACAATTTTTATGAACCTTCAAAATCTAAATAAATATTTTCTTTCAATACTATGAAAAAATAACTTTACAAGTAGTGTAAGAGTATACATCAAATTATATGCCATCATTAAACTTAATGGCTTATTTGCTCTAAATTTCTTAAAATAGAAGGCAAACTAAAAAGTATTTTCCAACATCAAGGAAATACCAAATATGATTTATAGATATCAATCACAAATATTATAAAATTAGATAATCTATGGAATTATGACAATGATTGTGCCACTATGCCGAATATAGTCTACAAACTTATAAACCAATAATCACACATGCATTTATCCCACTGATTAAGCAACTAGTGAGTATAAAATTTGGTAAATTTTGAAGCTTGTTAAGAATAATGATTTTGATGTGTAAAATGCCTATTTTACACATGATTTTGATGTGTAAAATAGGCATCAATATCTTTAGGAGTAGAACTAATGTGTTGAAACCCCCTAGTGAAAGATCGAGACAATATGATGGGTAATCCAGCAATATCTGTCAAAACTTTGACAGCTGGTTGAGAGTGCAAGCATCCATGGATTGTCAAGGAGCAAAATTACTCCAGAGGATGCAAAAAACTTGTACTTATCCTGCCAGGAGTGTTCTCCATTTATTCTTTCAACTATTGATACAATATTCAAAATCCAACATTTAGGTAAAAAACAAATAAAATCATATTCCGCTTCTTTAATTAACAAACATGTGTAGGCACATGAAATTATAATCAAGTGCTGCTAGATGATACTTACTAACTCATTTTGAATAGTTCTCAATAACTATCTAGAACAAATCAATTCCAAAATAGAATTTGTCCTTTTGTCTCCAGGTCTACCTCTTTGCGCTGTTCAGTTATATCAGATTTGGGGAAAAAAAGAAAAAAAAAAATCTATGCAAACTTTTCATATTTTACACGAAAATGCGGTAAATGACAAGTTCAATTTACGAAGGGACAAACATAAATATGTCATAAGATATGCTAATATGAAAAAAGAAATGGGAAATAAATTTCTATCATATTAGAAATTATGAAGTAAAGAAAGTTAGGTTAAGACCAAAGATATTTATTATAATTATTTTTTATAGAATAAAGGATATTTGTAAGAGAGTAAAGAATTATATATAAACAAGAACCAGTTTAATAAAAATGTATTCGATGAATGGTGCAATATAGACTGAAAATTATTTGTTTTAAAAGGAAAAGTAATATTCGCTCATCTTTTAAGTAATCTGAAACTAAAAAAAATCTTGATTTTTGTTTTATAAATATTTTTGTAGAGATTAAATGCATGATAAATCTGACCTTCAATGACAATTTGGATAATTCACTGCACTTCTTATTACAGGAAAGGCAAGAATACCCCCTCCCAAATGGATCCATCATATGTATTGACTAATTAGATTGAAAAAGTAATTAGTTATTTTTTTAATTTCAGAGCAAATCAAATTTGAAATTAAATTGAAACAAGAATCAAAATGGCCCTAAAAACCCTTTATGTTCAAATTAAGAAAATATATTTAAAAATAAAAATAATTCAAGAGATTTTTGCCCCCATTCTCCAAACTTCCCTGTAAAATGTTATAATGATATTCATGTTTAAACAAATAAGATTACACAAGCTTAATATCATTATCTGATAGAATTCAGATTTTACTAGAGAACATTTGAATTTGGCAAAACATAATTTTATCACTTTGATAAATTATGTTTGATCTTTTGATTCAATCTAAAATCAGTATAGAGGGATATCATGAAAACCACTTTTGAAAATGTTAACTAATAAATTTTCTTTCAACAAAGTTTACACTGCTTGAACTTAAATCAATCATCAATTATTCTAAAACAGAAAATCTGATAGGTTTCACGTAAGTGCAATTTAATTACAGTGAAAATAAATTTAAAAAAAAAGAAAGACCTAATAATGGTTATAAAAAATTCTCAGGTTTGAAAAGAATGAAATTGAAATTACACACAATGAATTTTGAAATAGAATATTTTTATAAGTGCAAAAAACTATTATTGATATTTCTAGTTTTAATCTAACCAAGAATGAAATGAAAACATAAAATTACATGGAAAAGCTTAATCAGGTTCCTTTAGACTTTGAATGCAAAAAATCAAGTTGGAATTTAAGGGAAAGGAGATAAATTGTCAAATAATTTAGAATCATTAGATATCTTTTCACTTTTTATGACCTTTTGAGTGGTGAAACCAGTATTTTCAAAATTCCAAACTGGAACTGGCTAATTCAGAATATGGGTGAGTTATCTAAATAGAATGAGATCATTTGAAGTAAGCAGTTTGGAATTTATTTGCAATAGTTACAGTCATTTTTAGCATGCTATTTGAAGCTATTTATAGACAGTAATAAAATACAATATTAATAATTGAAAGAACTCGAGGTGAGTCAATGTGCTATCGAAGCCTTGAAATTGAAGTAAACATAAATAAAAATGTAAGTTTAACCAGATCAATTGTATATTATTTGCAAATATTTTAATATATACAATGATTCATAAATATTTTAAAATATAATCCAAAATTGCAATCTCAATTACAATTTTTAAAAAAAGTAAATAATACATGACTTTCTTCAAATTCAATAATAAAAAAAGACTTTATCACTGGGAAAAACTGTATTTATTACAAAGAACCTGTGACTTTAAAGAGATATTAAAAGCAAAAATAATGCTGGATTCAAATTTGGAGACCCTTGTTTCTATCCATTAAAATTCCTTAATCTTATTTACAGGAATCATTAATTTGACTGTATTGTGTTAAAATTATATTAATATAAATATATAGTACAGGAAAATTGGAGTATATTTATTTTAAAATATGACACAAACTTGAATAATGTTCAGATATTATGAGATCATCAAAGTAAAAAAATGTTTCTATCAATAGGCAATTTCATTTTCCGAAGGTAAGCATATGACAGAACAATACAAAACCAATTCAAATAGAGAAAATTTCTATTTTTGAAATTCATCTTGATTGATTTGTATATTGAAATCATTTATTCTTTTTTAAAATATTAATTATTTGTATACACAGAGATAAACATGTTTTATGGAGAAATAATAAGAGTAGAATTGACATAATGACAGTATGAAAAATGTGCACAGAATGTGTGTATTTATAAAACTAATTTGCATACAACATGCAAATACATGAATTTTTTAAAACTCATTTTAATAATGTAAGCTGAAGAATTATAATAAAAATCAACATATATTATTAGGATATGGATTTATGATATTTAATGAAAAGCAATACAAATAATATGTAAATGTGTATGAATGCAATAACATGTGATAAATGGTGAAAACATATGTAAACAGTGTTGTTTATATTTTCAGTGTGCTCTTAAAAAATACTAAAAAATTTTGGCATGTATTAAATATGATTTTTAAATTATTCATTACAACTGTCAAAAAACTGTAACACAAAAATATATATACTGAAATCTGGATCTTATTCTGCATAACAGTGATCTAAATATTAATTATTCATGCAGGTTATTGAATCTGATCATGCATACAATCCATGCACAAATAAAAAAAACTAAATATATGAAATTAATCATGCAATACAACAAAGTTAAAAATATCATATAAATAACTTACTTATATAATGTGTAATAACTATTTGCAATCAGGGCATAATAACGGTACAATGTTTTAAAAGTTTCAAACACCTGCAAAAGTAAACAAAATAAATAACTAAAAATAATGGACAAGACATTTCAGTTTCCATTTCGTCAAATCATAATAAATAAATAAATCGTTTGGTCCGGTTCAATGAATGGATTTCTATAAAAGAATAATAATTATTATTTGTAAGATGGTAACCATATTTATTTTTAAAATGTCACATATTGTATTAATTTAGTACACAAATCATCAAGCATATAACATACAGATTACATTAAAGTATCATTATATATGATAATAATATACACAGATATTCCTCAGTACCATGTGAACAGCACATGAATAATGTAGGCAAAATAATACAAAACAAATAAGATCAATTGCATCTGTTATAAAATTAATACAAAAAAGAAAGCAACAGATTATTCATCATTAAAATTCATCAATAAAAATATCAGAAACTAATAAACAAATCAACAAAAACTAATCGAACATGTAACTTAGTACCGATGATTAATTTTGTTGTAAGCAAAGCATTACCTAAAATTTTCTAATGGAATAATAATTAATGGTCTATGGAATTATCAATGTTAATTAGCGACCAATAAAAGCATAGCACCAGGACACGAACTTTTACCATGGATACAGCAGATCTCGCCTGATTGCTTCAGCCACGACTGAGAAACGCCATGATAACAGAATTTTTGCAATAGGTCAGCCAACAAGCTGTAGACGATGGAACTGCCAGCAACATCGAACAGCTAGTTCGATAACAAACGTCTTTCTCGAAAGAGCAGACGATCATCAACATACGACATCGATTCCTCCAGTTAGTACATTAAATAGTAAATAATTGCCATCGAATAAAAAAACAAACAGAAGGACGATCTTACCGCTTCAGTTCATTTACGGAGACCGCACCACCCACAGCACTGTCTTCTTCAGTGAATTCCGGACAACTGAGTTCTCCACCAACACCGCGGCTGAGTCAAGCCATCCGCCTATCTGTGCAGAGGGAAAGCGTCACGTGACCTGAATTACGGGTGTACCATTCTGTTTCTTCGAGGTCTGAAGCATTATCCAGGAACTCGTATCATGGACATACGGATATACCGAATAAGTTGCGCAGTCTGTAGTTGCAAACCTTCTGTTCCCACATGCCAGAGTGAAAATGGCAAATCTAAGTAGTTATCAGCAGCTGCTCTACGTGGAGGTTTTTGTAGAGGTTTCAGCAGCACCAAACGTGGATTGACTGTTCCATCGGAGGAAAAGGCGCGATGGCTGGTTGCTCATCGATTCTTTCTCGAGGGGAATTTTATTCCGTTTTGCCATTTTCTTGTTGATTGCTCAATTGAGGCAAGAACTCGCGCTCAAGCAAGATCAAAAAAATAATTTTTCAGTGGTTTTACTTTTCTGGAATGGCAATTAAATTAACACTCATTAGTCAAATGAGTTAAGATGAGGAAAGCAAAATTTCACCAAAAATACAATAGGGCAATTTAATACAATAGGAAAATTTAAATGAGGCCCACAATAAATTATGTTCGTTGGAATCTAAGAAAGGCAGAATTTATTTTTTAAAAGCTATCATTCGATGCAAATCTGAAAAGCACATATTTTCTATGGCTTAATCATGGCCTATCTTTTAAACCATCGTTGGCCTTAGTAGGAAGCGAGTCACATATCTCTAATGCACACATTTTCATAATAATTGTTAATCGATGATTTCCTCAACTCAAATATAATGGATTTTGAATTAATGACCTCCACTTTATTTTGGATATAATTAACAGTTTGGTTCGAATTATATCCATTATTATTAATTATTTTTGTTTCATTGTCCCGTTTTGAACCCACGCTACAGCTATTTTTTCGAATGGTTTTTCATTTTCGCAAGATTTCGGGGACAACGCTTGAGCTGGCACCTCTTTCTCTAAACTTCCAAGATACACTTATCGGTAGTTGTTCGACTCAGATAGATATTACGTGCATTTGCTTCATGTTCACGTTTCTGGGTTATGTATGAATAATAATTTAAAAAGAAACTATTTTATACGATGAAGAACACTTTATATGGTATCACTATGAAATTGCTGCTTAAATAATGTTTTTATATTTTGGGTAAAAATACCTAAAATGCTATAATGACTCTCATCTTTCTTTGCTTTGTACAAATAAGGTGATATTTCTCCCATTTTAGAACAAAATAAAACATATGTTCGTGATACAAATAGCTATAACGTAGATACAGGAATACAAACAATTTTTACCATAATTTGTATTTCTGTTGTTTTCATGGTACAATAGATGGAAGATACTTTCATTACGTTGTCCTCCAGAAAATAATTAATATTGATTGACCTTTGAAATGAAAAAGTATCGATTGGAAAAGAACACCTCATTCACAGAGCTGATCAAATGTGATTTGTTTCGATTTGAAGGGGGGGGGGTGTGTGACGGAAAAAAACATTACCATGCTAATAAATGGAACATTTTTTTAAAAAAATGTTTGATTAAAGAGCATATCTTTTCTCCATCACTTAATTCTTTGTGAACTGTATAAGTAAATATATTCGAATATATTTTAAAACTTCTTTTTTAAAAGTTTTTTTTAGTGCTTACTTAAATGACGATTTATTTAAAAGAATACAAAGGTGTTTTTTTTTTCATCAAATGAATTGAAATTTCCGCAATGCCATAAAAATCTAAGTAAAACGAAATTGTTTATTATTTTCATCAACAAATAAAACAAAAATGTTTACCATCGTTAAAGAGAGTAACTTAAAATTTTTTTAAAAAAATGATCTCTCTCAACTAAAAATTTGGGATGTCTTTCGATCAGATTTCAGTGCAATAAAAATACATTTTTCTTTCGGAATATAGTGATGTTATTTAAAGTTCCACTTTTGAATAAAAAGAGAGATATATAGAAATAAAAAAAAATGTTCCGTAGAGCGTGATAATCACAAAAACATCGCGAATACAGAAGCGGTATAAAAAAGACCGCGTAATCAATAGAAATAAAATCCTTTTTTGAATATCAGATATCAAATGTTAGCTTCAAGACCTCTTGTCAGATGAATCGTTTCCTCTGGATACATATATAATGCTATTGATAAAATTTCCGTATCTGATTTCATAGTTACAGATTCTGAGGCATATAAATTTTCATAATGGAAAGTAACAATATGTCCACAAAATTTTGTTCCATTTTTCTAAAATCTTTTTTTGCTACATGATATATTTTAATGTTAACCAAGTATATTTGGAGGAAGGAGGGATTAAATAACAGCTGGGAATTAAAAAACTACTCTTTAAAATATTACAATCTTTAAGCGAAAACATGATTGCCATTTTAAATTTAGAGGAAATTAAAAGTCAATTGAATTTCTGTTAATCTCCATAAGATGGGAACACCTTACAAATCAAATATGGTACTTTTGACGTAATAACGATTGTATATTTTTGAATTTCCTATAAATTTTTATTTCTAAATACTATTTTCTGTTTTCATGCATGAACGGGATAATGCAGACTTCTTTTTATCAGAGAATCAGTCAATCATCTATATTTATCAATGCGGTATTATTTTTTTTCCAACCAGCTGACTCATAATCAGTTAGTACTGATACTCTGGTTCAAAGCAAGTATGGAATAGCTAGTTTTATATTAAATCAGTAGATTTACATTTAATTCTCAGTGAGCGGTTTTACAGTAAATCGGTTAAAAATACTTAATCAAAAGACTTTTTTCCCCCATCTCTTTTATGAAGTATACTCTATATCAGATTATGAGTAATAATATTACCATATCACATTTACAAAAGCAAAACGAAATTACATTGTTAGTTTCTTTAACAAAAATATATATTTCTTGTTTAGACTTTTTGCATTTAAAAAAGTAATTCTGCATTGACCAACTATTCAAACGGAGATAATTTCGTCCATTGTAGATTAAAAATTAAATCAGCAGCAAAAAATATGCAAAATTGTATGTGTGTATAAAAACATACCAGAAAAAAAGGTAAGAAACCAGGTTTTAAGAATGACATTTTCTTAATTTTCAGTCTTTAGTTTAAACTTTTCGCTAACTGCCTTTCTGGGAAATTTCATTGTATCAAAAGTAATTATTAGGGAAAAAGAGAGGGAGAGAGATACAAATACTTTAAAATTCAGCAATTAATTTTAAACTTAATTTCCGTTAGCAAACGATACACAATAGGAAAAAAAATTCTTTATGCCTATGCTTCGATCAATAAAAAATAATAATAACCAAATACTAGATAAACAAATAAAGAATTATTTATAACGCCATATAATTTGTGAAACAAATCACCTTATTACTTATTTCTTAGGAGGAGAAAAAAAAAGAATTCTATGTGTTTGAATAATTGTCAGAAGTGAGAAAACATCACTTAATTTAAGAACCAGATTCTATCCTCAATTCCAAATGATTACACTTGGTGGTTATTTTGTTCATTCAAAAGCGTCAAATCGTTAGCGATACATGTTTATAAAAATATTCTCAACTATTTTTTTCAAAAATGCTCTTCGAGTACAATAAATCTGAGTGGCCAATTCAGGCATCTTGAGATGCTATGCAGTACGCTTTAAGACATTCATCGTTCAAAAATTAATAGTTCAAGCCCATTTTTAACTTAATCAGAACATTAATAAATCATTTTAAATTAATCATTCATTTTAGTAGCGGTGTAAATGTCTTTATTTATTCATTCCGATTAATAGCTGTATGGTGTCTACATTTATACATAAGATTGTTTGTATATAATAGTGGATCAAGTTCCTACATGTTTCCTTGCGTTCGCTTAATTATTA
>JAOUZG010037989.1:749770-770039 GCA_026289955.1 Argiope argentata | reverse complement strand
GATAATACTCAACAGTTTTGGTTCTGTGAAGGCACATGAACAAATATGTTTCATCCGTGTCTGCAATACGACTCCTAAAAGAGATAATACTCAACAGTTTTGATTCTGTGAAGGCACATGAACAAATATGTTTCATCCGTGTCTGCAAAACGACTCCTAAAAGAGATAATACTCAACAGTTTGGATTCTGTGAAGGCACATGAACAAATATGTTTCATCCGTGTCTGCAATACGACTCCTAAAAGAGATAATACTCAACAGTTTTGGGCACATGAACAAATATGTTTCATCCGTGTCTGCAATACGACTCCTAAAAGAGATAATACTCAACAGTTTTGGGCACATGAACAAATATGTTTCATCCGTGTCTGCAATACGACTCCTAAAAGAGATAATACTCAACAGTTTTGGTTCTGTGAAGACACATGAACAAATATGTTTCATCCGTGTCTGCAATACGACTCCTAAAAGAGATAATACTCAACAGTTTGGATTCTGTGAATGCACATGGAAAAATATGTTTCATCAGTGTCTGCAATACGACTCCTAAAAGAGATAATACTCAACAGTTTTGATTCTGTGAACGCACATGAACAAATATGTTTTATCCGGGTCTGCAAAACGACTCCTAAAAGAGATAATACTCAACAGTTTGGATTCTGTGAAGGCACATGGACAAATATGTTTCATCAGTGTCTGCAAAACGACTCCTAAAAGAGATAATACTCAACAGTTTTGGTTCTGTGAAGACACATGAACAAATATTTTTTATCCGTGTCTGCAATACGACTCCTAAAAGAGATAATACTCAACAGTTTGGATTCTGTGAAGGCACATGGACAAATATGTTTTATGAATGTTTACAATACGATTGCTAAAAAAAGTTCATATCTGTATGGTATACTTCGTTATTGGTGAACTTGTTATATGCATGTATCTAGTAACGCATTACTTTCTTTAGTTGTATGATTCTGAAAGGCATAAAAAGGACAAAATATTTTTTGTTCTTATGTGTTGTCCGATTTCTGAAAGGGATTGATGTCCATACTGTACCTTTTCTTTGTTGGCTAGCTAGTTGTATGCAACACCTGACTCTCTTCAGTTGCCTGTTGTGTTGATACAACCATTGTTTAATAATGCTCTTCTCATTAACGGTACAGCTGACTAAGAGGGATTCAAAACATTTAATTTACCCTGACAAATCCCAATTTTTATTTTACGTCGGCGGTGAAAATTCGACCACGCCTCTTAACTGACGTCACTATCGTCTATCGAAAAATAATCTAAAGAAATTGAAGAGTAGTACTAGAGAAAACACATCGACTATTTTAATAATACATGGCGCATTATAAACTGTACCAATCAAATCAACAAGAAAAGACATGATGAAAGGAAATGATACAAATAAATAAAACTCAATAGACACTTAAAATGTTTCAATTTATTATCATATCAGAATATGATGTTATTTTTAGAATGAGCTTTAACAAAAATCCGTTGGCGAAAAATTGAAATTTTACTATCTGCACGAGCCTCTCAAAAAATCAGCTTTCAATAACGAGTTACCATCACCTTTGCAAAATCTCTAATTAAAAAAAATAAGTGAATGACTGCAGCAAATAAAACCTAGAAAAATGTCATTTTGAGCAAGTTATTATATGAAATGAAATAAATAGGAAATGCGATATTTTTTTTTAACAATTAATGCGAGACACAGTTTTTTTGGATCGTTTTGCAATGCTAAAGTGACTCATTCAATGAAACAATTAAAAATGAATAAAAATATAATTTAACTCGCACAAGCACGTGGTGCTTGGCCGTTCAAGAAATGATGTTCTGACATGATACATTGAAATCTGCATAGCAGATTTCATTTTAATCTTTATAATTTAATTATATTGTTGTGAGGAAATAAAATTTGAATATAAAACATATTAAAATAAAAGAGTCTCTACTATTACTTCCCCTCAAGTTCTATTGATCAAGTACTTCGTATTGCATTAAGTAACATTAATTATTACCCTCTGATTTTGTAAAGAAGCCCGTGACTTCTTACAAAAAGAATCATCATGCCTCCATATATGTACCATGTATAGAGAGGAAAAACTTTTTTAGTCAGGGAAATATATACAAGTAATGCGATTTGAAAAAAAAATACTTTTTGAAAATAAATTTTCTATTAGTACAAGCTATATGATTCAATCATACTAAGCTATAAGATCTTTAAGCAATGAAGTTTTTCGGACGCTTACATTTTGGGATAAATTGCATTTTGAAGTGAAGAACTGAAAGAAACAATAATATCATCGTTTGATCAAGCTGTCCCAGTGGCAGAACTACTGAAAATATTAACGATTCCAAAGCCAGCTGGCATAGAAATAAGACCATTGCAGCAACAAACATTCGTTAAGATATTTATTTTATGGAGCACCCATATCGTTCCAGAGGGAATGGTTCTACGTTTCCATCAGCGCTGCACGAAGTAAATGGGCGTTGGTTATGACTGCCGTCGAAGTGTAAAGGCTGAGCATTTTGTCATTTCCTTTCCTGAAAGTCACATTGACATAAAAAAAAGAGAACAAACTAGGGCCGAGCTGTTTTTGGATCAATGGAATAAATCTGCGCGATTCGCTTTTTTAATTGTATTGACAGAGCTATTCCTCTTTACGACGATGCATCTTCTCATTATATTTCCTTTCTTTTTCTATGGCTGATGAAAATGAAAATACCAGGAGAATTTTTATCTCTCGTAGTACAAATAATAATAATAATAATAATCGTATCGTAATCTTCGTAAATTTCAAGTTATCATATCAGACTATTTTTTAAGTCATTATTTATCTTTTTTATAAATTTTAAACCTATTTGAAATAATCACGAGAATTCTCTCTCTCTCTCTCTCTATATATATATATATATAATTTTTTAAACTTTCATTTTCAATTTCCCTAGCTCGCAAACAAAGTTTTGCAGCTCGACCAATTCAAAAATGAAATAACAGCTATTATGCCATAATTCTTCATCAGCATTTTAAAAAGCATCTGCTCTGCGTCACTGAGACGCGCATCGAATTACTGAATTTTTAAATTTTAATCTGCAATTAAGTGAAAGTATTCAGTAATTTAAAATGCAAGAATTACTTAGAAACTATTCGGTATGTTAAAGCTCGTATTATAGGAATGAAAGTAACAATAAATGTTCAAGATAGGATGTGTCATCTAATTGGGAAAATAAATCCATATGTCAAGTGGTTAAAGAAATACTGGTAAAAGCAGGTGAACCTTTAAAAACACATTTACTTTCAAAGGAGCGTACATAATAATAATGCAATACTGGTAAATGCAGATAAAAAATATTTTTTGCCCGTAAATTTCGGAGACATCAAAACATCTTCACCAAAACAACATCATGTTCTCACACGATTAAAAAAACAAGAATAGCCATAAAATAGCATCTCCTATTTGGAACAATATACAGCTAAAATTAATGAAAGAAATAAAACTAAATTTGCTATGAAAATTTTTGAAGCGTAGGAATATGAATACTGAAATGAAAAAAATTATCTGTAAACTATCTTAGACATTACGATTTCGGAGAATGCAATATCTTATCTATTAAGGGTGAACCAACTGAATTTCTAACATGGCCCACATAAACAAGATATCAGTTTATATTGACTGTGAAAAAATCCTTGTCTTCGTGAAAAAGTATAAACATATAAAAGAAACATTAAAAAGAATAAGAATAACAATGGTAAAGTTAATATTGTCTACTTAGTATCTCTGTCTACTACAATCGTTGCAATTTTAAGATTCATTATGTCATTAGTGATTCATTTCAAAACTAATCTAAGATGAATACCAACTATTCTAATTCTGACGGAAAATTCATTTTCTTTCATAAATGAAAACAATCGCTGATACTGATAAGTATTTTAAAATATTGAAATAACTCTATTTGCCAAATTTCGACCCTTTTCAAACTTGTTCGGCAGAGATTTGTAAATTTCATATGTTCCAACTTTACAGGGTTTTACCTTGAAATCTGAATATCCCCAAATTTTGATTAATTCCATTTACATATAGAATATTATTTTATTTTCGGTTTCTAGATTATTCGTTGTGAAGGGGATACTTCTTCTTATGCACAACCAACAATTCCGCCACCACTGAAAAAAGCGGCATTGATAAGATTTGTTGTGGTCGACTGCTGTCGTTAATGGGATACTGATTGGAGAAATGAAGTACTCATATAGCGTAACTAGTTATCAATTATTGGCAAATGAGGTGGTTCATCATAAATAATGATAGGTTATTGGAAATTTTAATCTTACTGAGCTACAAAGATGTTTGGAATCGGTCTCCAGCTTGACACCTTTGTTTTGTGTATAAAGGTAAGATCAGCACAATGAAAGTGTAATACTAATAATGATTAGCTCAAGATAATTTTTATGAGTTTTGTAACTCCATCATTTATTTTTGTAAGATCATTTTTTATTACTCTAATCTTAATGTAATTTTGTATAATTCATTTTCTGAGCTTTTGCTAGCAATGATTGATCTTAATGTTTATGATTGATTCCAGGCAGCTTCATAATATCTCTTATTAGTGACTTACGCTATTATTTTTTATGCAAATTTTTACCAGACTTTCTATGTTCTCTCATATCCTTTTTTATGTTTTGAATAATTTGTAAATGAAACTTTATTTCGTTTTGTTTATTAGTTTTAGTTGTAGATGCCTCTTAAAAAGAGAAATTTATTTTATAACCACTCTATATATCTGCTTTTTTTTAAAGTTTATTATATAAATAATGAATCAGAATCTAAAATCTAGTTATTGGAGACACATTTTTGATATTTGAAGTTTTTTTTTGCAATAGATTGTACCAAATGATACACAGAATGACTTGAAAAAGATAGGTTTTGTTTAATGGAGGTATTCTGAAGAAAATTTCAATCGAATAATAAATTAAACAATCTAAAAAAAATTACTAAAATTTAAGATCAATAAATACTTTTTTTTGTCTAAAACAGAATAGATACTTAAAAATTCGATATAGTCACAAGTCAAAATATAAAGAGAATATCGAACTAAGTGATAAAGGTTTTATGAAAGCCGATTTAATTTCTGTCAATGCTCTGACACAATTTTTTTTCTTTATATGAAAGATGAATTCCAAAATCTTTTTATGAAATATTCGAAGTTTAATTTCTTCGTAATTACGTTGTTCTTTCTCTGTATACAACGTATAAGAGATATCAAAGATTATTAATATTTTGAACTTAATGGAGATAATTTTATACTAATTGTTGTTTTAAGGCGTTTTAAAAGTCATTTTAAGATCAGCTCCCTCTCGAAGATAATATCATGCGAGCATCTTATTAAATGCCTTACTGGTATTTTTGTATTGTTCTGAATCATTATAAAAAATAATAAAAAAAATAAGCGAGTTCTTTCACACTCCTGTACATAAATTAAGGATAATTCAGTATCATGGGGAAATCGAACTCTAAAATACATATATCACCCGTAAAATGACCACACATATCTTCAAAAATCGTATGCCAATTGCAGGAAGCCACCAGATGACATCGATAATACGCCATAATGACGAGATTGTAAGAGAATGATGCATAAGGAATAGAGGCATAGAAGTAAAATTGTTCGCAAGCTCTTTATAAGCCTTTCAGATCAATAACCGCATAGTTATGACACAAAGGACCCATTTATATGATTTTTTACGTGGTAGAATTATCGGTCGTCTGAAATGTGGACGTACACAGCTGGAAGTATCCAAGAAACTAGGAATCGCCAGAGTGTCATTTCCAGGCTTTGTTAACGATTCCAAGATGATTGTAATGTGAGTAGACGTTACAGCACAGGTCACTCCCAAGTTACAACGCAGAATGAAGACCAGTGTTTGGCAATTACAACATCAAACCTGTCTCGTCAGCTCTCTTCAGCCATTGGTAAGAAAGTTTCAAGGCAGACTGTATACAGGTGCTTAGGGAGATTGGTCTATATGTTCGTAGGCCTATCAGATTATTCCAGTTGTTGCAACTCGTTATCACCCACTGTTAGCCTGTAGTAGAGAGCATCATGTACTGTGGACACCGCAACAATGGGCTTGTGTGATGTCTTCTGACGAGTCCAAATTTAGAATTCTCGCTGGAATTCCATAAGGAGAGAGCCAGGTACCCGCTACCACCAAGATGACATCACAGAACGACACCATTACGGTGGTGCAGATTTCTCGTTTGGGGAAGAATTATTCTGGGTTCCAGAACTGATCGGCATGCTTAAATTGGAACCAGGATAGGCCAAATCTATCGGGGCGTCATTCTGGAATAACATGTACATTTGCTTCAGGGCGCCATGGGCGCAGAGTTCGTGTATGATGACAACAGCCATCCTCATCGTGCAAACATCTTAAACGAATGCCTTCCATTGATGGATATCACCCGTATAGACTGACCATCATTCTCACCAGACTTGAATTCAGTAGAGCATGTGTGGGACATGCTTGGCCGACGAGTTGTAGTCTGTCAACGACCTACTGCACGTCTACTGGATCTTCGGGAAGCATTGCTTGATGATTAGTGTACTATTCTCCAAGATCAGATCGATTATTTTATACTCAGCATGGCTAGACGTTGTACGAACTGTATTGAATCAAATAGAAAACTTACCATGTGTTGACCATTATACCAACCATGTAATATTTGTTTTTGTAAACAGGCGGTTATTTTGTAATTTTCTCCAAAAAGCAAAAAATCTCACTTTTTATTAATGATATCAAACATATAGCATCTCTTTTGCTCTTAACCTTTCGTTTAATAAATAATTTCTACAAATAAGTCGCATTTGTTTTGCTTTTGACTCTTTCTTTTTCTGAACTTGCATTATCCTTAATTTATGGACATGAGTGTAGAATGAAACGCGGTAAAGAACCAAAAATGCTATCCAAAAATTGAATTACAATTAATTGAAGTCATTTGAAAAGACAACCAGTTTTAATTTCACTTCAATACTTTAAAAATTTTCTTCTCTTAGTTTGTCTTTTTCGAGAGGAGTGTAGCAGAAGATGTAGGGGAAATCAAATTCAGAAAACACCACGTCATATAAATGAAAAACTAAAAGAGACAAATTTGTTTAAGCGATGGAAATGCAACCAAGATTTTAAAATAACTCATAAGTTTTCAAATTAACCTTATTTTTTTTGAAAATGTAGCAAATCAAAGTAAGATTTTTCACCTATTGTAATTGTTAGACTAAAAATGTTAAGCAAAAACGAAGTCCATTTGATGAAGAAGTAATTTAAAATATGGCACATTGTTAGTGATTCCCTGCAATCATTTTATACCATTTCCCCTGTGGTACATAAATATTTAAAGGTCAAATTTTTATATGGTTAATGTTCAGCCTTGGATAAAATAATGGCACAATCATCGACACAAAGTAATGGCAAGGGATTTACTTAGTTTGAGATCTAATATATATCCGAGTCGGGAAGAACCGGTAGTAGTGTTTTTATGAAAATTAATAGAGACTTTTAGATATTGCTTTAGAAATCCAAATTTTAGTTCTGTTTTTCTCTCAGAGCTTAGCGCCATTAATGAAGCCCTGGGCCATTATTTGGACTCTGGCATGGCCAATGCATAAGTTTTGGCTGATAGCAATAGTTCCATCCAATATCTGAGATATTGGCCACGTATCTTGGATAAATTGGGGCAAGATGTTCTGGCTAAACTGGCTGCGTTGCCCTAGGTCAGCTCTGTGCGTATACAGTGGATTCTTCCATATGTCGGTATACATGGAAAAGATATTTCCGATCGGCTTGCTGTGGAAGGTTCTTACCTTCCTACAGTTTCTTCCACTGATCTTAGAATCGCAGAAGTTTATTCCCAATTTTTGGCTAAGATAAATACGGCTTGGAGGATTCCACCTAAACATGACTGGTATGCCACCGAGTGTCCTGGACTCTCCCTGCACAGCACTTGCTCTAGACCTGCCCAGACTGCCCTGTATAGATTAAGGACTGGCCATATTATAAGTTTGACCTTCAGTAGAAAAAGGAAAAGTTATGCACATTGCCACTGTTTGGCTATCGCTCCCCTTTCTCACATCAACGATTGTACTGGTGCCTCCGATAGGCAACTGATGGACGAGAATGGGAGTGTTTTTTCTCTTTTAGTGCGACATGGTCTCTTGGACTTGGTTTAGATATCTATGCCAAGGGGATTAGCAATAACAACAGATCTAATACATCAGTCTCAATTAAACATCGCGCAAAACAGGGAAGATTGCTTTAAAGTGATAGAAGGTAAAATCATTTTTGAAGATTGTAAGATTATACCAAAAACTGGAGCAAAAAAAAAATGGCCAGAATAAAGAAATTGTAGTTTTCTTTCTATCTGACCTCTTATCACAACTCTTATTCCTTGCTACCTTTCTTTAAAAAAACGCAGCAATCCTATCCTCTCTGTGTAAATAACTGCTTGGATCAAATAAATTGATGTAAATCTGTCAGAAAGAAAAAAATGCGTTCATGTCTGTGCCATTACAGTTGGTATTAAGCTACGTTAAATCTATGCATGTCATTCTGGGTCTCTTTCTAGTTTAGCAGTTCTATTTTTAAAAGTAATCAATAAAAGCAGATAATATATATATCTTCCCACCAGTCTACACTACTAATTTACCTGAAACAACCAGCAATAACCACACATTCACATGTTTTTCTGGGGTCCTTTTCTAAGTTAAATGCTTTTTTTCCCCACCTTAAATAATGATTATTTTTAAAGTTATTTTATTCAGTTACGGAAAGGAGGCATAGGAAAGGCTTTTCAACCGAGATTTTTGATGATCAATAAATCTCAGTTTCCGAGAATTACTTATACCGAGTGACTTACCGTTTTCATTCAAACAATTGCAGTATCCTTTTCGACTTGCATTCGTTGTTGCAATCAGGATTGCACAAGAGCAGTTGCTTGGATTTAACAGTATGAGTACTTGATGTCAAAATGTAAAGGATGAAAGATCTCTCAATTCTTTTAAACGTGGCCAATGATCAACAAGTAATTAAAACATAATGTATAAATAAAATCTTGAAATAAGTTTATGATAAAAAGACTAAAAAAATTAATTCCAACGAATGAAAAATGATACATTTAAATCTATCTTGAGTGAAATAGATTTGTAAAGCTAATTAAATATAACCCCAAATTTTGATGTCATTAATTATTTTTGAAATTTATATTTTCCAATTACAATGATATATCCTTAGAAATGAAATTGTGTTTGTTCTTAATCATTTCAACATGCAAACGATTTGATATTTGTCAAGAAAATCAATGAGCGTAAATTTGTCATTCATAAATTGAAACTAGGTGTTTAGATTCGATTATTTTTCACACATATTTTTTTAACACAATTACATAGGAATTTTATATTATGTATGATTAAAAATTTTAAAAACTGAGCTTAAACTCAAAATTTATGTTATATTAAACTGTTTTGTTCGTTTCCTATTATTAGCTCACACTTTCCCTATTTATATCTTGTACAAATTTTCGATCGCTAATAACATACTTTATAATCATCCAATCAATTTCAAGTAAATTTATTTTAATTTGTAGTGGATGACCTTTGATGTTAATACAGTTTTTTCAAATATAAACTCATCAATTTTTTATTAATTAATTAAAAACTAACTTTCTCGCCAAAAAATCTTCATTTTCCCGCCACCAAACAAGTAATGAATTCAGTTTATCCCCCCCCCCCCGCTAATGAGGTGAGGCTTAACATGTTTTCGGCCTATTATTTTAAACAACTCTGTTTATTTTCATTATGTTTGAAGCCTTTAAAATTAAAAATTGTTAAGATCGATTTTTTTGGATTCATTTTGAAGTACTTTCGAATTAAAATAATACAGAATAAGAAAAATTAAAAATTTCTAATATTTGCGTTAACCCAACTGATGTAGAAGATTCTCGGATTTTGAGTTGCATTCTATTGGCGGTGAATCCTCAAATAACGTTGAAAGTTCAACACTAGTATAATTTTTGATCAATTATTTCTAGTAAGTGTTATTATTAAGCAGGCATAGCCTGGTTAGTAGGACGTTGGATTCGCATCCCTTTTACTGTTTCAAACCCGCCAGCTGAAGAGTGTGTACTCTATATCTGCCGTGGTCACAAAGTCCTCCATGACGAGAGTAATGCCACAGGGAATACTAGGTCAGAGGGGATCTAAATTACATTCGGTGGATGAATGAATGAAATGCATGAATGAAGTCCAGACCGTAAAAAGAGTTTGTGACGAATACGAGCTAGAAGTCAGACTTCTGGCCTCGGGTGAACAGGAATCATACCCTCGGAAACTACTGCATTCTTCCTTGTAAAACGGAACAAGAGAACAACAACAATTGTAATTATTTAATAAAAAGTAGCTAAAATAATTTTTTTCCTGATAACCTAAGTAGGTATTGATTTAAAAAAATTGTTTCTTATATTATTTTTTTACATCTAATTAAATGACAGTCTGGACGCGTTTTTAGATAATGTACAATATTTGTATCGTGTTATAATGCCTTTCAATGATTTAATTTTATTTTACACGTTTAAAAGGCGATGATTATATATACGTTTGACGCAATGGCCCGTTTAAAGGAATATGAATTTTTCTCACTATATTGATGGCCAGATCATTGTGGATCGAAATTTAAAAAGACTATCTCTCTCGACAAAGGTCTTTTTAAAGGAATTTATTTTTAATAAAAACGTTTTCATTAATTTATCAACAATTTCATCATATATATGAACGGCTTCATAAAATACAAAAAACTTTAATATTCAAAAAAATCTCATAAAATATAATTTTTATACGAAAAGATTTAAGACTAATTTAATGTACTAAAGATCATGAAACCCTTTCATTTTTTTCTTGCGAATATTTTTCTAAGATGTCTAGATGTATTTAGATCTCAGAAATGAACGATATTGGGCTAGAAATAAAATGCTATTATTTTCCACACAAAAACTCTTACATTAAGAATTGATATCTTCATTGTATGGTTACCTTGATTTTTGTTACCACTCGTCAATCATTTTCCTGATGATAGTTAGGAGATGTGGAAGTTAACACAGAGGAGTAGTGTTCGAAACCAATATAAAGTATTTTTGCCAACAAAACGACAATATATCTTAGGATATAGGACAGTTTTACTAAGATGTCAGATAGTTTAAACGTATCTATTGTCACAATTTTTGAATAAAGTGTTTTAGGCATTTTATAATTAAGAATTTTTTAAAAAATTAACCACGAGAGATTCAGCAAAATTTCTTAGTTTTACTTCGAATTAAAACTGAGCCAACGAGAATGAAAAAAGAGGGAATTTTAACAGATAGTATAAGCATAAACAGTGGAAATCTGATTAAACGTCGAAAGTTAGAGAAGATAGATTTTGCCAAAGGGGACTAATTAAATTCTGTAAGAGCATACGATAATGTACAGTTCAGCTCTCTTTCTTCTTTGAAAGCATGATATTGATATTTTTTTCCAATTTAACATACAAATAAAAAGTTCATTCTTTTTTGTAATAAATAGGATAATATTTTAAAATAACAAAGCATTTAATTGCAAATGACTTTTAAGACAGCTGTTTGCATTACCGTGCTAATTAAATATATATTTTTTAATTTGAGAATAATTTAAATGAAATGACGAAAAAATTTCAATTTTTAAACAAATTATAAATATTTAAATGCAACATTTTCCGAGATATTAATTTGTGAGATGAATAGATGATTAAATTAATCTGCAAAAATTTTGGAAACATGAAAAAAATTGAATTTAATTGGATTATGGTAAAAAAAAGTTTCTAAAAAATATAGTAAAAAACTCTGGGGTCTTAATACAGTTACCAACTTTCGCTACTTTTCTAAATAATACAGCTTACATCTTTGTGATCTCTTTACATGCCTGTCCGTTTGGCAGTGTGACAGTTTTAGTGATAATGATAATGTCTTTGATTTCGTATTATCTTTTACTGTGTTCTGAAGTAATGAAATTAACAGAAATATTGCCTTAAAATAAATCAAAAGCCTAAAATAATATTTGCGATTTCCTGTAATTTCAAGAAGAAACTCAATTCAAAATTGTATAGTGGTCGATGTTTTTCCATAATCCATGAAGCATTATTTAATCACTTGAGATAATAAATTTTGTAATACATTTAGGCCCCACGTAAAGTATTTGGTGACTTTCAAGATGCCAAGATTATTTTCAAGCAAGCTTATATTGTTATCTGTTCAATATATGGTATGATCTGCAATGATAAGAGACTAACATAAAAGGAATTATGAGAAAGAGATTACAGCTTCTGCCAAGGCAAATGAACTTCATACTAGTATTACATAGATGTGATTTAATTACAGTCTCATTTTGTGTAAAAAAAGGTCGACAATTAATAATAATAAAATAAATAATCGAATTACAGATTTAAAATTTATTTCGTCTCTGAAAGAACTGCAGAGAAACCATTGAGAAGATATTGATAGATATTCTATGATTAAGGTATGACAGATCTTACACAAAATCAGACATCCCATTGTTGTCAAGTTATTAGGCGATCGCCAAGGCTAGTGTAATTGTATTAAATTTGAATCTAGAGATGGGTTCATATAAATCTAGTATTGGTTGTTGTTACTTAAGCCCTTGTCATAGACAAGACCACGGACAAAGTCAGCGATTTAAGACAAGTTTGTGCAATAGCTTCTGAGGGTAAAGGTCCCTGAGTACCCAAGGGCAGAAGTCTGACTTCGAACTCATATGAAGATGACACTCGCACAATCTCTCGCGCAACCTCTTTTTACAGGAAGGCTTTTTCGCTCATTTCACAGACTGATTTAAGGGGGAAGAACAACTATGCCCGAACCAGGACTCGAAACCTGAACGCGGGGAAGACGCGTTATCCCTAAATCAGGACTCCAGCCTAGCATTGGTATCGGCAATATACTGCGCGTGGTTTGAGAGATCAATAATAAGTACAAAGAACAATTATATGATGTTTTTCTCAATCTTTTCTTTCTTTTGAGTAAACGTGCCCTTACTAAGTGGTGGGGACTAGGGTAAATACACCTACGTCATTATGGTAAATCCTCATAGGTTATAATTACTTTTTGGAAACGGTATGATTCAGAAACGAATTTACGAACGATCATAATTCAAGAAATTTCTTCCATGGAACATTTGAAATGAGAGATTAATCCCAGAAACTCTGTCCTAGAAGTTTTCCCGTAATATGACATTTAAAATTTTTTCTTATCTGTCAACATTTGAATTTTGCCAATAATTAAGTGATTTTTATGATTTTCCAGAATGAGAATTGTATTTCAAAAAGTACTGTAACTTCTAACAACTTAGTGTCTGGACTTTGATGGACCTCCATATTATAGACTTCCTTCAGACTGAGAAACATTTTTTTTTTGGAATGGTCTTTGTATTTGCCTTTCTGAGTGTACTTGAATGGGAAGAGTTAAAAATAATAAGATAAACGGGGTCAACTTTGTATGCCTTTTTTATAACTATATAACTTTAGTTTTACACGCCCCAATCTAATTTTGCGTAAAATCTGAAAAAAGAAAATAACACTTGGCTCTTTTTTTATATATCCCTTTTTTCTTCAAAGTCATTTGAAAGTCATAAAATTGTCAAAGATTTTTTTCCCATGGCTACTGCCTTTCAAGTCGGATGATAATTAAAAATATAGTTTTAATAAATACATTCATATACTATTTACGCTCAAAGAAGTATTTTTTATATTTAACTTTTTCATCTCTAACGACAAAAACCTTTTTAATTCAGTCTCAGAAGGAACTAATATATGAAAATTCGTCCAAAGCACGATTTTTTTCAGAAATTACCGTATTTTCTCCTAATATACTTCATATTCGAGAATTTAAAGTCTTAAAACAAAGAAACCAGTTAAGGTGACCAGAGACCTTTAAAAATGACTTTATTTTTCAATTTTCACCATAGCAATTTGTAATTTTCCATATATTAAGAGTTACACTGTAGGAAATGATACACAAAATCTTAAAGCACTATATTAATTTATTTATGAGTTAGAGGTGTTAATATAATATAATGTTAGCAATAAATAACGTTAATCAAAAATGTTCCAGGCGCACCACATTTTTCGAAAGCATTCCGATTTTTATTATTACTTATTATAACCCTTTTGAAACAAAAGTTGGATTAATCTTGAAGTTTGAGAACGAAATACCAAAATTAATCAATGTAATAACTCAAAAGTACTTAAACTTTTTTTAAAAAAATCAATTGTTAATGGTTATAGCAAGTAATAATAAAAATTGAAGTGCTCTCGAACAAATTTGGAGTGCCTGGAATATTTTTCATTAACGTTATTTATAGCTAATATTATATTATATTAACCCCCCTAATTTATAAATAAATTAATAGAATGCTTTAAAATTTTGTGTGTTATCTCCTATAGTGTTACACTTAATGCCTGTAAAATTACAAGTTGTTATGGTGAAAATTGAAAAAAGTCATTTTTAAAGGTCCTTGGTAGCCTTAAAATTTTAGCTCTACATAATATATGAGCATCTGCTGTCCTTTATTTGCCTATCAATTTCTGTTTCACTCCTATTCGCCACATTTCGACTTTCTTAGCTAAGCCTTCTTTGGAGATCAATACACTTCCTCAATGACTTTCAACATTTTCCTTGTGATATGATTCGGTTTTCTTCAGCTCTGCTACTTTCCGGTGTTACGTAACTCACTTCTGCGTCAAGGTGAAGAAGTTGATGTGATGAGAGTTGGTGAGTTGATTCTGCTATTTTTGTCTTCCAAACTCTGATTTTATTCTGATCTGAAGCTCTTTCAACCTGGGTGACAGATAGCGTTGCTTCATGATTAACATATCAAATAGAAATAGGCGAGGATAAAACCATGATTACCATATTTGCGACATAAAAATCGTGTGATGAAGTATCAACTTCATAGTTTATAATGGGTGAATATCTTCGTAGCTAGACATTGTAACAAGACATAATAACGATTTTAATAAGTTCTCAATTTTTATCACGTCAGAACATGAAATTGTTTTAAAAGGTTTTATGGTGCCAACAAAAATTCGAAGGCGAAAAATTGAAATTTTACTATCTGCATGAGCATTTAAAAAAATCAGCTTCTAATAAAGTCATGCCAGCCCATTTACGAAAGTTCAGATTTTAAAAAATAAGTTAATGACTACAGCAAATAAAACCTAGAAAAATGTCATTTTGGGCATCTTATTGCATGAAATGAAATAAATAGGAAATGGGATATTTTTTTCAAACAATCAATGCAAGACAAAGTTTTTTTTGGATCGTTTGCAATGCTAAAGTGACTCATTCGATGAAACGATTAAAATGAGTTAAAAAATAGAATCTAACTTTTCACGAGCACGCGGTGCTTGATCGTTCAAGAAAGGATGTTCTGGCATGATGCATTCAAATAGGCATAGCAGATTTCATTTTAATATTTTATTTCAAATTTCAATTATAATAATCAATGTCAGATGAAATTAAATTATTTAAAAAAAATTATTTCTTGTAATGGAAGTAATAATAATAGATAAAAAAATATTCTGTTTGTTCATTTTTTCTCTTGAATATATGTAGATCAGGTATCTGTTCCTTCTAAATAAATAATATATAAATAATTTATCAGTGAAGGCGATACAGAACAAATCTGAAATAACGTCGTGGATTTTTATTTTCTTTTTCTCCCTCCTTCTTCTGAACATTAAATTTAGTAATATTATCTAAAAAAGGAATTTAACTTACTTATATTCAATTGAAATTGATAACTAATTTCTTCGTTATCTATACATAATATAAAATGAAGTCTTCTGAAAACATCTGTATGGTTGAACCACAAAAACTCGATAATTAGTTAATGGATAATGGTAATATTTATACCATTTTGTAGACCATTTGCTGGGGAAGGTTTTAGCACATTAAAGTCATATCAAAAATAAAAAAAAAGAGTTTTATAATTGCGATTATAACTTTGCACTTATCCGCACATGCGCAAATAGCAAGACCTGTGGTTGCATATGCGATACATTTCTTTGTTTACGTCTGATTTTAAACAGTGATTCAAAACTCATCAAGCCTAAAAGAAGGAAATCTAACCTTGGCTGGAAGAGGAAAGATATATTCTTTTAGCGAATATCAGAGAAATATTGTCCACACTTAGGGAAGGAGAGTCTTTAGATGAGCGAAATAACCGTCTTTCTTTAAATCGCACTGCAACTAAATTGCGGAGACAGATGAATCTCCTGAGGGGCGAAGTGATCGCCAGTGTTTTGTCTACGAACATATATAATAGTTTGTTTTAACAGTCTAAATATTTCTGAATGTGTGCTATAAAATTGTTTTATATCTATTTTTGATCATTTCTAAATATAGTTTTATATTTGTTTGATGTTGTGTAACAATGCCCATGACATATCGGGTGGAGGCTAGATTTAAATTTAAAGCTAATTTTTCTTCTTGGATGCTATGTCATGGGGCAACGCCGTGCGGGTACTGCTAGTGTATAATAATGCATACCATTACTTTGCGAAGTGAAAAATGTTATTGAGGTCTAATAAAACTTTCTGTTTTGTAAATTAAAAGTATTTCAGTTTTTAGAATCCACTAACGAAATGAATAGCTATTTATATTCACAAAAGGAAATAATTTTCATGTAAAATTATAAAAAAGCTGACTTTTATTTGGGATGCATTATTGATGTTGCACACTGGACTTCCTCTAAAGTAGGAAGAAAGGCACTTTAGAAATGTCAGAAGTCATAAAAAAAGGCATTGATTTTGCCATATTATGTAAGCTAATAAAAAACTATAGCAGACACCCAATTTATCAGCGCATAAAATGGTCATAAAATAAAGTAAACTGAAGGCATGGGCAGATGAAATTAATGAAACGTTATGAAATCAAATTTCATATACATACGATAAAAGTCTAGATGTTGACGACTCTCCCGTTTTAGGTCTTCATAACACTGAAAAATACTTTTTTTTTGAAATTATGTCTATCGCTCTGTATATTTGCTGTGATAACTCGAAAAGTAGCAATTTTGGTAAATGAAATTTAGTGCAAAATTTCATTATATAAAAAATCAGATTTTTGTCTAATTTTAAATCAGTTGTCTTTGTCAAAGTATTAATCATCTGTCAATCTATATAGTTTTTACATGCAAAACATGATGCAAACATGTAATTCAAAAATGTGACGACATAAATAAATAAAATTTCACGTGTGTTCTTGTGACTATAAATTAGTTCTATTCCCAATTTCGACTTTTATCCGTCTTAAAAAAAGCTGAAATAATGTCTTAACGATACGACGGAACACGCAACTATGGTATTTAGAATTTTGAAAATAGAAATCTAAACACTTTGCGACGTTCATGGCTCTGCGAAAAGTTCGCATTTTGCTCATGAGAAGAAAAGACAACTTCTTTATTAGAAGACATGCCGGATAGTTTAAAGGAAACCACTCACACTGGTTTTGTAAGGAATTCACCTCAGCATACCTATCACAGACAATTAAAATTTAGTTTCATTCCGTTCAGATTTATTTGTAGATTCTTTCAAAAAGGAAATGCCATCTTATGGTCATCTTGCACTTTTTAAAATCATGCTTTGGAGTACAAGCTAAATAATAAGCTTTTTAAAAAAAATGTAAATTCCCAAGGCATAAGTTTTCAAAACAGAAGCGAAAACAATTTTTTTATTTCACATACCCCAAATGTATATACAAGTGTCAAATCAAGACCGTATAAACTCAGCTCAGTCAGATTCGTAATTTGGAATACATACGAGTGCCCAAAGAACTGTACCTCTAAGAGCCATAGTTTTCGAGAAAAACGCATGAGAAAATGTGACATCATTTCCGGTTTACGAGAAAAAACATACCTGTATTCGAAACATGAACATCAGTATGCATAAAATTTTAAATAAAAAGATGTTCGAAATGTCCTCCGTGTATATGGAGGCATGCATACGCGTGTCGTGCAATGGTTGACTGTATACTTTCTAGAATAATTCTGTGTTTACTAAAGTGACCTTTTTCTTCAATCACGTCCGGGTCACCACAATTTAATATGCTTTCTAAAAAACTAACCGTTTTCTTAAGCTTCAAATTCTATATATAAATTTCTGTAGCTTGCAGAGCATCTTATATTTTTAAAAATTTAAAACAAGACTCCAAGCGTTTCCGAATTCCATCGTTTTTCTTTTATTTTCCTTTCACTAAAACAGCATATACAAGAATTCATCGAAATGCAATTAACAAAATATATTTACAAAAAAAAAATCGTTTTCTTTTAACTTTTAATAATGCTTTAATTAAAATAAAAATCGTTTGCTTATAACTTTTAATAATGTTTTAATTAAATTAAAATCGTTTGCTTTAACTTTAATAATATAATACTTCAAAAAAATCCAATTTGATGACAATTTAAGAAAAGCATAAAATAACAGATAAAACAGAAAAAGAAAATAAAACCAGAATAAATATTACTACATAATAAATGTCCGTTGACAAATTTATATTATGACATTTACCGAACAATAGAACTAAGTCCATTTCTGATGTAACTAGGTCTCGATAAACCAATTCCTTTACATGGCCCCATAGGAAGATATCTAAAAGAGTCAGATCTGGAGATCGTGATAGCCGTAAAACAGGATTCCGACGCCCAATTCAGCGGCCGAAAAAAAGTTTTTTTCCTTATACTCGATATGACGTCATAAATATACTCTCGCATTTTTCTCGAAAACTATGGGTCACAGAGATACAGTTCTTCGGGCATTTTTTCTATCTTCCAAACAACGAATCTGGCGTACAGAAATTATCCGCTCTTGCTGAGACACCCTGTATATATATAAAGAAAAAAATATTGAAATTATCCCTTCGAGATTCCAATAATTTCACTATGCATCTCCAAGTCTATAAATTAAAGCCCTTTTCAAAATTATGACAGAGTTTTGATGAGCTGATTATTTGCTTATGAGCCATAACATAAATAAAAACGCATCAATTTGAGATGTAAACGGCCTCTGAATCAAAATTTTAAATTCATACAAAAGTTTCAGACGGCAATACTTAAAAAAATCGTCCATTTATCTGTTTGTTTGTACTTATTTAAATACAATAAATTACATTAATTTTTAAACCTAGAATTAACCACGTATTGCCAAATCAAAGTATTATGTCAGCAGAAAAATTATGGAGTTTTCTGTATTATTTCCATTTCCACCGCACGAATACTTAATTTTTTTTAAATTCAGAATATAATACATGAGGGATTTGAGCGTTGTTATATAATAACTAAAATCGAATACTCAGTTTGGATACTTTTTTCCCACCAGATGAAAAAATTGTTAGCGCAGAACTGCAATTTGAGTAAGAAGATTACACCAAATTTCGGTTATTTAAGTCATTGCCTTTTCAGTTATTGTCTTTACATGTGTTCAAAATTACAGATAGGCTTACTGTGAACTTTCAGACAGATTTTGTTCAATATTTATCAAAATCTATACTTCAGATGATGAATTTGTATATCAAATTTTATCTATCAAACTCTTTGCGATTCGTAGTTGTTATCGTATTCTCTTGGTATTCCAACTCGGACAGCCGAAAGGAGAGATTTTTTTTTCCAAATGGAGTTTATTCAAAATTTGATAGATCTTTGATGTTAAGACCACGTACTAAATTTCCTCTTTCTAACTCAAAATGTTGTTGAGTTATCACAGATTAGTCCAAGCATTGTCGAAGACAAACAAAAATAATTCCAAAAAGGTTTTTTTTTCGAATTCGGGAATGTCTAAAACAAGAAAACGGTCAGTTTAAAGGAAAATGTTCGATTTTTTTTCACTTTATAAAAAGATTAAATATAAAGTGTGAAATATTGTACAAGTAAACTATAATGTCCTGAGGGAACCCTCCTTTTTTGAGGCCTTAATAAACTATTTAGCCAATGTTAGATTTTAATTTTGTTAGTTCTATTGTAAAATTGAAAAATACTTTATCATTAAAAAATGGGAAGTTATTGACAGTAAAAAACCACAGAAATTCGTGCTATCAATGAAGAAGATTCGTTCCACACCTATATTACACCTGATGTGAGATTTAACTTACATTAGGAAAGAACTGTTATAAATTAGCATATATATATATATATATATATA
>JAOUZG010037989.1:726189-739770 GCA_026289955.1 Argiope argentata | reverse complement strand
CCTAAAGCTACCTTATATTACATACTACATTAACTGGTTTGACATTTAATGCTTTTGACAAAAATTCGACATTGTACCCCTAAAGCTACCTTACATTGCATACTACATAAACTGGTATTTAGGGTTATATTTTAATGCTTATGAAGAGCAATTTTAGACGTCACTTTTATTTATAGGTGTTTCTATTATTTTAATTACTACATGTATGTGAGTTATCATTTAATAGTTACAGTGAACTTATTTTCATTTCAATAGATTTAAAATATGAAGTTTAAAACGAAAAAAAAAATTAAATTAAAGCTGTTATGTGTTTAAATTTTTCTTTGCAGTATAATTTATATTTTATAATTTTTTTTCTTCTGAAAGTTCGATTTTTAAATCATAATTGGGCATAGGAAATACATTAATGAATCGTATCACTCCAAATATTTTGAAAAAAAGTAAATAAATAGTCGTACTATAACATTTTAAAGAAAAAAAAATTCTGATATTAATCAGATATAAAACCTTTTGTCTGATAAACAGTGTCTCTGCCTTTTCCAGATGTTTAGAATGTAATTAGAGTTGAAAGTAGATGGTTATAATTCAGTGTTCTAAATTCAGGCTTTAGGAACTTAAAATTATTTCTGATATTTAAGGATTTTTAGATTTCCCATTCCTACAGTACATAATTTCCAATGACTTATACTTTTTATATTCTGACAATACATTTTGATATCATTAACCACACTCTCTAAATAATATGAGATTCTCACATGTTACAAAATATTGAAAATCATGTAGAAGGCTCAAAAAATATGACATTAATCATCATAAATAACATCCTTAAAATGTATTAATATCCAGAAATAATTAAAAAAGAAGTTTATGTTCAGAGTTATTGCAATTATTATAATATAAAATTGTATACCAATGCAATGCATATAATTTCACATGTATATTACAAAATATCAAGGAAAACCATATTTAAAAAAAATGTAGGAATTTATAGTTAAAAATTCTTGAAACAAAAACTGATGTTAAATCCTTTATTGAAACAAAACCTGATCTATTTATCAAATAAAATTTTAAAAACTAATTTTGAATTTTGAGATTTTAAACATAATACAACTTTTACATTTCCGTAATTGGCTCTATATTTCTAATTTTGTAATATAAAATAGAAAAAAAAAAAACGTTTTTATTAGGGGGGTTCTTGGGTCTTTTAAAAAAGACAATACTCTTTATAGTTTGGATTAAAAGCGCCAACAACTCTCAACTACTATTTCGGATTAATTCGCAAAGAAAAGGAAAGACAGACATTAGCCTCACAGAATTATCGGCATAAATTTAGCACACTCTGTTTCTCTCCAGTACGCATCATAATCTTATTCCCATGCCTAACCTGAAAGCGTTTAAGACATTATTAATCCTACGAAAAATGCGTTACCATCTTCTTAAAACCTTTATTCCGAAAGTGCAAAGCTATGCATTCATCTCACAACGTTGCTCTTATTATTGATCACAATAGTTTAACAGCATTTCCGGATTTCGAGTCACTTCATTTAATAATATTTATCACAAATGTTTCGGATCTTAAGTATTTAGAGAGTGTGAGAGCAATACAAATCTTTTCGAGTTCCTTAAAGATGTGGCTTTGTTTTTCGTTTCTTATAAAAGGAAGTGTTTGTTCGAATCTGAGTGTATATTGGCACTCCACTGAACAGAATTATCGGCACAGATAATTTAAAAAGTGGTAATATACAAATCAAAGAAAGTTTTTAAAAAAATTTAACTGTTTGAAGATAAAAGGAAATATCGTTTTTTCTTACCATAAAAATATCGTTACATAAAAAGCAATTTTTATATCATTTTAACCTTTAAAAATATTTTGTTTTTCAATAATGTAATGTAGTTGACCAGGTTTTTGTTTTCTGAAAGGAATTTGAAATAGTTTTCATTGTGATGAAACTAATCGTTTGATCTTAATCCACCATTGGAAGCTAATCATAATTTGTTCATTACTTACTCATTTTTCATGAGAAATCGAAAAGCGAAATTCCTTTATCACCAAAAACAACGTGCCATGTTGGTCTGATTATTATTCAAAATCACAAATTTTTAATAGTACAGAGATGTCAAAAACTCGTCTTTATAAATACAATTGAACATGCATAATTTTATTAAAAAAAACACAGCTTTAATGTTTCTAGCAATCTATTGCTTAAATTATTTTCAGGGAATCTTAAACATCAAGATATTCTTAAAAGATTTCATTGAAAGCTGTTAATATATAACCACATAGTAAATATATGCTCTATCAGGGCTTCAAATCCCCCATTTAATATTTTTCAGTCCCTGTTGCAATTTTATTAACTTTGAATACGGTTTACACGATTTTAAATATTTCGCCTCTTTTTATTGCCGATCACTTATGTTTCTTGACTTATGGTCTAATTTTTGCCTTCGTAAAATTTTTATTAAACAGTTTTACTCTTTTGTTGATATTTTGAAACAGCATTGGAAACTTCAGCTATTGCACCATCAAACAATACAAATCAACCTACAAATCTTAAAACTTTTAAGAATGCGTAGAAGTGTCTTTAATTTTATCAATACAACTGCTTTCAAATAATTGCATCTTCATCAAGAAAAATTACAGCATATACATTAACAATAATTAACTATAAAAAATAAATTACTAAATTTATTTAACCATGTGTGAAAAAGACCTAAATTTATTTAACCATGAATTATAACAAACTGACGAATTTAATTTTTAATTTATGAGACTGTCTCATGAAAGTTGCAACCATTCGTGTCACGTGCCATCTAATTATACTATTTTAGGAATTTTCTCTTAGAAGATAAACAGTAAATTCGAAAATTAAACTGCTAACTTTTTTTATTTGCAAAAAAAAAACCATGAATAGAAGATATTCAATTCATCCTCGAAATATTTCTATCAAAGGTAGTAATTCAAGATGTTCAAATACTGAACACGAAAGCAATATTAAAAAATTTATATATATATCAATACTGTTTTTATAATGATTTTTTTGAATTTATATCAATGGTTAATTTCTCATCTTTACGCTCAAAATTAACAAAGCCAAAGAATCTCTTTCGCAACTCTAAAACTGCTGCATTTTTTATATGAAATATATTTTTCTCTAGGCGTATAGTCCTTAAATAGTCTCTTATTTATCATAAATATGCATTTTTAAGAGAAATTTCAAAGACTTTTCAAAATTGACATTATTTATGCAGAAAAGACTTGACAGAATCCCCTAACACAGCCATTCCACCCATTTTGCCAATTCTTATTTCACCGGAAAAACTTGTAAATGAATCATGAATGGCAGCTTGACACTTTACTATACTTAATTTTTTACACATATTATTACGAAATAAAACTTGGACTTATTCATAACTTATTAACTGATTATTCATTATTAACAATTAATGATTGAATCGATTTTACCCATTTTTACACGGCAATGCGATCATAATTGACCAATCAGGATGCTATGAGTTTAAGTATGATTATGATGGTAGAACAGCAAATCGATAGAAGCAGTTGATATTTTCTAAAAATCCTCCATATGTATATTTACTATATCAATTGGATCGCATTTCTTTTCATTTCTACATTTTCGTGAAAAAAAAGCAGTAAACCACCTGTTCAATTTACTCTCAAGATCTGGACCTGTTATATCCATACTGCAGATACTTGGGTGGAACTAGGCAAAGATTGTAGACAAGCACCAATGCGAAATAAGAATCGATATTGATCGCTGACCGTCAAGTAACTTCGAAATATGAATACTGTATGCCTCCGATGAGTTCCGTTTTGCAATTCATCTCACTAATTGGGCATATTATCATTCGGAGGAAACGCGGGGCTCAAATTAATCCCATATTTGCACAAGAAAGTACCATATCTGAAGGAAATGATGGGAAGTGCTGGGCCGTTATTCCTATTAATGGGCTGGCCTATCTCCACATCATTAGATAAGGATTTCTGATGATTTAGAGATTTTAAGAATGAGATTCTTAGTCCTTATATTGTAGATCGAAGTTGAATTCATTTCAATGGATTATAACTGCCATATCGAGGTCAGTGGATGGGTTATTTCCTTGATGAATCATCCCATTTGCTTGATTAGCATGTTTTACAGCAAGGATGTCAAACTATTTATAAGGAAGAATAAACAATGTCTAAATTTATGACAATGGCAAATAAAACCAATCTTTATAAGTAACTGGCTTTATTTCAAAAATAGAGTTAAAAAAAACGGGACATTGTAAAGCCAATTTTCTTCTTGATGCTTGAGATGTCAATCCTGCTACCATCTTCCCTTCTTCGAAGGATAATTAAAAGTTATTACTTTCAAAATCGATCAGTTGTGGGCGTCAATAATTCAAAGTCTGGCGGAAATTTTGTCATTTTTTATGAATAAACATAATTACTCGTAGTGATACCTTCAAAATGGCCGACTTTCTGGCACAGAGGTAGCGCGTCTTCCTCCTGTTCTGGGAGTCCCGGTTCGGGCATGGTTGTTCTTCTGTGTGCTATCTGTGAGATGTGTGACTGTTCCCCCCTGTGAAAAGGGGCTGTACAAGCGAATGTGGCGCGTGTGTAGCTAAGTCGTACTCTTGGCCCTAGTTGGCGCTACTTCAAAAACAAGAGACGCTCCATTCGGCTTAAATCTACTGCCAGGGGGCTTGTCCATAGGCAAGTGCCATAAGTAACAACAACAACCTTCAAAATTGAAAACGATTTCATATTCCAATTAATTTTTTTGGTAAATATTTGTAAAATTTATTCATCTACAGTACAAAAATATTAAAGACGTGATATTATTTTACCATGGGATCCTAAAATATTTGTTGTTCATGGTACAAGATAGTACAGAGATCTGTTATTGTTACTTATGGTACTTGCCATGGTCAAGCCCCGCTGATACATCAGCATTTAAGACGAAGATAAGCGTCTCTTGTTTCAAGTAGTGCCAACTAGAGGCAAGAGTACGACTTAGCTAAACACTCGTCACATTCGTTTGTACAGCGCCTTTTTACATGGGGACACAGTCACACATCTCATAGATAACACTCAGAAGAAGAGCATCCATATTCGAACCGGGACTGCAAGAACACGAGGAAGACGCGCTACCTCTGTGCCAGAAAGCCGACAAAAGTGATCTAAAATGAACTAGTAAGCTATAACCGACGAAAGTCGTAGCTGAGAATTAATTATTAGGAATAATACACAATTTTAAAAGCAAAAACTGAGCTACGATATTTTTATTAAAAATTATGCTATAGGCCATTTTAGCGGATTCAGACGTTTTTTTTAACCCTTAGGTATGCTCAGATTGTGGCTTTTCTTTTATAAAATCAAGCAGATTTAGTCATATTTCAGTTTTTTATTAACTTAGTAAGCATATTTATGATTTATTCTATGCTCACTTTTTATTCTATGATTTTATGGAAATGTACATATTATTATTCATTTGCTATGATTCATAATTGTTTGCCATATATATTTACACAAAGATTTATTGCAGCAGGTATTAGATATTCACAAATACTGTAATAAAAAAATTATCCTAATATTTTATAATGCATAGAATCTATATTTTGTTAGTAAGTTGATTCATTTTAACGAAATAAAAATAGGCAAATATAATAATAATATGTTAATATAATCGACATGCATGTCCCTCTTTCAGAGAAGTGGTCTCTAGGCAGATTCTAATCAGAAATCTGCCTTTACAGGGTCTTAAATGTTATTATGAACACATGTTTTCCACTTACTTCGAATCTGACACCTTTACTGTATTGCAACATGTTAAATCCCTGGTCTACAACAGTTTGCAAAGCGATCGTGAATTTGATAATGTTGTCAAAAACTATGAGTTATGCGAGAGCTGGAATGAGCTCTTCTGAAATAGACATTATTTCAATCAATATACCATTAATGCTATATTTCCCTATGTTGCTATTCCTCAAGATGAATTATGAAACCTATTAAAAGTTGTTTCCTTTCAACAATTAATATATATATATATTTAATTTTGCCTTATACTAAGCAGATGATTTTCCCGTCGTCTATCATCTTCACAAGCAGTTCAAGAAATGGAATGAACTCTTCTGGAGATGAGGAACACCCCCCCCCATTCTTTCAATTAATATTTATCATCTAATAATTGTTCATTATTGTTGTCCATCAAGGACAATAATTAAATTTATGTGAAATCGGAGATCTACAACAGTTTGCAAAGCGATCGTGAATTTGATAATGTTGTCAAAAACTATGAGTTTTGCGAGAGCTGGAATGAGCTCTTCTGAAATAGACATTATTTCAGTCAATATACCTTTAACGCTATATTTCACTATGTTGCTATTCCTCAAGATGAATTATGAAACCTATTAAAAGTTGTTTCCTTTCAACAATTAATATATATATATATTTAATTTTGCCTTATACTAAGCAGATGATTTTCTCGTCGTCTATCACCTTCACAAGCAGTTCAAGAAATGGAATGAATTCTTCTGGAGATGAGGAACACCCCCCCCCCAATCTTTCAATTAATATATATCATCTAATAATTGTGCAATATTGATGCCCATCAAGAAAAATAATTAAATTTATTGGATACGATCCCCCCAAAAATTATGATTTTTTAATTCTTTTTTTTTGAGATATAAAAATATGCATTTTTTTTCAAACTAAAGAATGAAATGAAATGCTATTTTTTCTTCTTTCTTCATCTACGAATTACATTTTTTAAAAAGAGTTTTCTAAAATTTTGGACAATCTAGCAGCTATAAAAAACACTTCTTATCCTCAATATCTGTCTAAAATATGAATATCCTTCATCTTTTGAAGCAAAAATATTTTGGGAGTTTAAAATATTCATGTCACGTTTCAATTCAACTGTTATTTTTGTGTTCAGTTTGCATAGCTCAAGGATACAGGTGAAATACAAAATATGAAAGTATATTATATATATTTGAAATTTTTCTTTTTTGAAAATTCCTTGAATGGTTTTTGTGCAATGAGAAGAGAAATATTGTTTTTGTTTAAAGATTTCAATGCGTAAAATTTTTAGGAATAAAGATATAAAATACAGTTCTCAATATGATTGAACTTATTATTAGTTGCCCTTTGAAGGAGTGAATTTTCAGATACATTTAAGCACCTTCTAGGGATTATCTAAACTTATCTTCATTTTGAACTGAAAATAAAGTTATTCATGATGCTAAGATTGAATTGAGTTTAATTTTAAGAATTTAATCACGCTATTTATTGTTGCCTTATCTTATCATGTAAAATTTACATTATATATAAAAGAAAAAAAAAGAAGAAAAAATGTTTTAAAAAATTTGGGAGAAACGCATTTTTTTAGCAAATATTAGATTTCACGGTTTTACTCCGTTTTATTAATTAGGAAATAAAAGCTGTGTTAATCAATAGTGTTCTAGAATTTTTTGTACCAATTTATTTTTTTAATAAATAAAATGAAACATTATTATCTTGATTTACTCCATCTTCAAAATCAAATATTTTGGTTTATTACGACGGAATGTATCTATTTTTACAAACACTATTCTGGGTTACAATCAAACAAAATCAGATAAACATAAATAAGGGCAAGAAAACCCCAAACTTTAAAAAAAGTTGAAGATTTGCTCTTGATTTGTACTTGAAACAGTTTCACTAGGTTTTCGGAGCTTAAGTATGCGCATTCTTGCAAAATAACGATTTACACCCCCACCCCCTCTTTTTCTCTTTCCTCTAACCCCTATTTTATAGAATTTACCCATCTTAACCATAGAGCTAGAATACTAAGACCAGTCCTATGATTTTAACACATGTACACAAGTGCAGAGGGTTTTAGAATCATTTGTCAAACGATCGACGATTTTATCCAAAATTTGGCATAACTATCTAATTTTAGTGAAAGTTCACACATCAGAATCTTTCAAGCTATTCATTATATTTTTAAGTATGCGCTTGTATAGGTAGATTTATGTCTGTAAAATTTGATACATATCTACATCACATCTTTTTGATGATAAGATTATATATTTATTCATCTGGTTTGTTCCGTTTTTAAGTTATAATTTTCACGCACGCATATTCATCTTTATTAATAGTAGACATTGAGATAATATCTCTAGCATTTACATACTCAAATTCTACAAATTTGAACGAATAAAAAACAGTTTTTGCATGTGATATATTTTATACAGTTTAAGCTTTAAACATTCCTCATAATTTTTCAACATTTTCTTATGTCCTCCCACATTGTTGGGCAAACATGTATAAAGTCACGGCATCGCATGTACACTGTTGCTATGTCCAACTGTCATGCATTTTATTTTGGCTATTCTTCGATTTCAGAAACTATTTCTTGTCTTCTTTCCAGGTCCTTCTTGTCTTTTCGATCACATTGGGATTCAAATGCAAATTTCTAGACAATTTGAAACGTAAATTAATTTATTGAAGATTCATCATTGGCAAAGAACTTCTACTCAATGTAGTAATCTATAGATATGCCCCAACTGTTAAAGAACTTTATATTTTGGTTAATAAAAAATTATCAATTATTTCCTATTTTTCATAATGACTCTCATAGTAATTGTAATCGTGTTTAATGATAAGCTGCTTCATGATTTCTTGCATATACAAAAGATTTTAGAAGCAACAACGAGGTATAAGGCAAATTATCTGAGAGCATATGAGCATGTTTTCTCCAACTGTCATGATATAAACTAATTTATTATTAATCTTTTCTAGACGGAAATCGTGTACTTGTTGTTACTTATTGAACTTTGCAAGCCAGCTGACAGATCTTTATCCTTAGTGAGCGTCTGTTGCCTTTTCAGTAAAACAAACTAGGGCTAAGAGTAAGACTTGGCTATTTCATGCGTCACATTCGCCTGCACAACCCCTTTTTATAAAGGGTGGGGCACATTCTTATAACTCATAGATAGAACAGAAAAAAACCCCAACGAAATATGCCCGAAACAGGGTTCGAACCCGGGAAACGCACTACCCTATGTCAGTGCACCGGCAATTGTATATTTAAGAATGCAATGCATTAAGTTCGATTCTCCCAAAAGAACGATCCAAAAACTTCTTTAATTAAATTGGCTTTTACTTTCAGAAGTTCGAGGAATTGTGTATCTAGGAAGGTGAATATGTTAATCATTTATACTCGAGCATCTTCTGCTCAATCAACATCCTAGAGGATGCATCGTTTTGGTATTTTATTTATTTATATATATTTTTCAATTTTTAATTGTTAAAAATACCAACAGAATGTCAAGAGGATGCAGATTCATTTTTCAGGTAAACTCACAGTTGCATGTATCAATTTTTTTGGTGTAATAAACAGGTCCATGTATTAAGTGAGTGATTATGCATCGAATTATCTGTCTAAGTGCAAAAGGACAGTTCCTAAACACAATAGCTAGATATATTAAATTAGTCTTTTACCATAAAATTATTCACGTGCTCAAAATTTTTGATCAAATTTCTCAATTCAATACAAAGTGCTTTCTTAAATCAGTTAAACTGCCGTTTAAAATGCTAGTAATAAAGAAATATCAGTCGTGACAAAAACCAAACAAAACACGTAATTGCTTTTTTTCCTTGGACTCTGTTTTAAATGATTGCAATTAGAATTAAATGAGAATTTTTGGATATATTTTGTGGAATTGCACCCACTTATGTCTATGAATAGATTAGTTCTCAACTGCAACGAATTAAATGAATAAAATTAGAATTTGGGTTTTAGCAACAAAATTATTCATTAGTACCAAATTTCGTAACAAACCATTTAATCCATAGAAAAATGCTATCATTTTTTTTCTTTTCTTGGACTAGGAAAAGATTTGTGTCTTTTTAAAATGCTGGTAGCCCTTATATATGTGTGGTGGAAATAATGTTAATGCTTTTACTTTCGTTTCTTGTACTATATATATTTTTGAATGATAGCAATAGTCGTGAATATATTTAGTTTCAATTTTCAAGAAAAATTAGAAGGAATCGCCAATGAGTTGCTAAACCGCCAATAATGGCAAAAAACCACCATTATTTAAAAAATTGATCGAACTTAAACTGTCGTCCGACATTTTGTTGGTTTCGTTGGCGTCGACGGTTTATCGCCAAATTTGAATCCATCGCCAATGAGTACTAAACCGTTGGCGACCGCTGGCGTCGATGGTCTAATACGTAAGTACCGAAAAAATCAACACGCTTTTGAGTCGAGACGTCTTTTTTTGATAGAGTCGAATTAATATGCATCAATAATCATGAAACTTCTCATATTTTCTGCGATCCAATAAACTATTTGTTTCTTAGATTTAACTGATGGACAACCTTTTTAATTCTATAAAGAGTGTAATAGATTCCGAATTCAAAGTGAGGAGACTTTACTAATAATGTATGATCTCACTGTAATATTCTAAAGAGTTACCAGCACATCTATGACTGTGCTTACTGAGTAGAGAATATCTTTAAAAACCCCCTCCTGATGACTCTAAAATATTGCGGAAAGTTCAAGAGGAAATAAGCAGGCGTTTACTGGCTTTCAATTGCGTTTTATTTTCTAAAAAACATAATTTTCAAACTGAATTCTAAACACGCCCAAGCAGCAGTTATTAGGTTAAAGTTAATAAAAATGCATTGCAGGTACAGTTAATAAAACAATACAGCTAATAAAAATAATGCTAAATAAAAGATAGGTAGACATGACAACTAACATATATATCTCTAAATAATCTTTACAGTATTTTTCCATAAATAAGGTAAGGGCTTGCATTAAATTTTGCTGTATAAGACACATTCAGGCTTATATACAGAGAATTTAGTTTTTCCTGCATATGTAATCTTTATTCATATAACGAATCAAGATTCATATCTCTGAAGGTGGCCGTCCATTAGTGTTGCAGCTTTTTAAATTCTTCTAAAAATGTGTTTAATCATAAAGCAATTAACGGTAATCTACAAATAAATCGGGACATATTGGTCCTACGAACAACACTTCTTATTTTCTCGACGACCCATTGACAATTAATGCTTCCCAAATTAGGAAATAATGGATGCCTACCTGAGCTCCGCATTTATGCTGCTTTTCATCCCCGTTCTTTTACCTGTTGCATGAGGTTAACGCACTCAGATCGCTATTTTCGGACCATTCGAAGATGCTGCTTTTTCTATTTCAAGAAAGCCGCAATTCCTCATGCTGAGGAACTTCCACAATTCTTCTTTTGTGCTGGCTGGAATATTTCTTAGTTTTCGCATTTATATGAAGATCAAAATAATCCTTTAAATCTATTGATACTGAAAGCTGACGATCTTAATTAGGACTGATCTTAGGATTAGCGATTCTATTAACTGACATAAATGCCTTATTTTTCGATTAAGGCCCGATTTCCAATAGACATTGTGTTATTACAAAATATGAATTTGTTATTTAATAAATAATGGTTATTAGTTGCTTTTTAATGGATATTGTGAGTTTAACCCCTTGAACGACAGTTTATTTTCAGTCAGCACTGCTCTGGCAGACGATTTAATTTTCTTAGTTTTAAGAAGAGAGATTGATATAGAAACTTTTGGTTTTGTTGCTCAAATAATTTGTTATTATTAAATATAATATTTCTTCCACACATTTATATGAAGGTTTATTGTTGTATATACATATATAAGAATATAATTCGTATCGGTTAGTTCTTCATTAACGTTTAACAAAAATATTACAGTTCTACATGGTATTTAAACGAAAGTAAGTGCGTGTTTTAACATTTATACATATATATTTATACAAATTACATTCGAATGATAATTAGAAGCTTTTACACAAGTATATCAAAGCAATAGACTCAATATAATTTACACATACTTCTCTCTCTCTCAAAAAAAAGCATCAAACCTCAATAATTTCTGACGAGTCCAGCTCGTCATTGTCAGTTTTTTCCGGAAAGTTTATGAGGAGCTGGACTCGTCATTTCTGTTCAAGGGGATAATACCAATTAAAAATTTGACTAAAAGGACTAATTTGGCCTATATATAATGAAGTTATAATGAAATAAGTTAATCTCTGGAAAATTTGCCGGATAATAGTGTATCCACGATAAAACTCATGACACATTTATAAAAAAAAGTTAATTAAGGACAATGATACAAGGCTATTACGGGGAGCATTATTTCTTAAAGTTTCAATTGATTTTGAGATTAAAGAAATGGAATTGTCTGATTTTATATTTGTAAAAAGTAATCTGATATTCACAAAATTTGTAAAATAAAACATCATATTTCACAAATAATATTCTGTGGTTGTTGGTAAAGTAGGAATTTAAAGAAACCATCTTTGATTTTAAATCTTTTTTTTTTCAAGCAAGTGGTAAAAAGCGAAGTATTCTAGAAAATACGGAAAATAATCTTCATTTTCAATTACAATAAAACACTATTTATTATATCACTTGCTTTCATATGCCTTTTTGTTTGTATCGTAAAAATAAATGTGTTATGTTTATAGGATGTTAAGTTTCTATCATATTTCGTTTTCCTTTTTTTCGTAGATTTTTCTATCTTAGCATTATTTTTTCTTATTTCTTTTAGTAAATTTCTTATAAAACAATGAACAAAACAGTCTTTCCCTCCATGTTATAAATAATAGGTGAAGAATTGATAGTATATCTGGGAACATCCTATGATTGGAACGTCGGGACAAACCTTGGGATAATCATTTTACCGATCCTATGGAATGTTTTAAATACATTTTCGTGAAACTATTTAAGGATTCGTATAGAATTATTTTATTCGTATAGAATTATTTGCATCAATGAAATGCAAATGAAGACTGTAAAGTTTCTTCAAAAGAAACAACAACAACAACAAAAAACTCATAAGGTTCCATATTAACCCAATACTGAACTTTCGGATTCAAATTAGTTAATTTTTTTCATGAACATACAAATAATAATTGAATTTTATTGTAATATAAAATCGATGAGTCGATTACGTGATCAGAAACATGAATCGACTCGTCTCAATTTTTGATTGTTTTTGAGGTAAGAACTTGTTCAATAATGTTTCTTAATGTTAAACTTAAATTATTAAACTGATCAGATCGACATGCTAATGATTCATTCAAATGAATTTTCCATCAGTAATTTATATATGAAGGACTGTCTTCATAATTCAAACATTTAAAATCATTCAAATCATAATCATAAATTTAATATAATTAACATCATAACTTGTTTTTATCAAAATCAAACAAATAATTATTAAAATAGCTGTTCCAAATGGAGTTTTTTTGTAATGTTTCATGTATTTTTGTAGCAGAAATTGTATTTATTAAAAAATAATCGATATTCTTTATTTAAATAAATTGAACATCTTGGGAAATTTTGCACAGTTAAAATTCTTATAATAAAAACAGATTTGATATTCTCATGATATAAAATGAAATATTGAGTGTTGCCAACTATGTATACATATTATGACAGTATACATATTATATGTATACTGTATATACATATTATACTGTATATACATATTATATGTATATTATATAC
>JAOUZG010037989.1:704400-726179 GCA_026289955.1 Argiope argentata | reverse complement strand
ATATTATACTGTATATACATATTATATGTATATTATATACATATTATTATGCAAGTTTACATTATTATGTATTAACTAAAGTGATGGTATTTTTTTTTATCGTAATACAGTAAAGCATATAAGAAGAAAAATAATAAGGGAAGTTAGCAGTTGTTTTTTAATCTCATCCATTTTTCAAAGAATACATTGCAAAAACTATCCATCGCTTTTTCGGATTTCTTTCTTTCTTTCTTTTTTTTTACAAAAGAAAAGAAAAGTCAGATGCATGCATATATTCTTGGAAAAAGTTGTTTTTAAAGATAATCTTACAAAAAAAAACCCCATTTGCAAGCTGTTAAAAATGTCTGAAATAAATTATTTGGAAATCACAGAAATACAGAACATTTTTTCTAAAATTTAGAATAAAAACATCAACCAACAAAAAGTGTTGTGTCTGTTGATTTGCAACAAATAAAAAAGTGTTGTATGCAGAAAAAAAAGAAGAAAACATTACTTATGAATAATGAAAGATAATATGAAAACCAACTCTAACATTGGCTTATGATTGTATCGTATGATATATTTTATTGCTATTTCACAGCGTTTTCGAAGAAAGCCAATCTTTTGAATAAAACACATCTAGTGACATCAAAAATATAAATCCAAACGAAGCAATATTAATAGTAAATTTTATTTCTAAAATCTTGAATATCAACAAGTAAAATCTAAAAACTATTGATTGATAAGAGCAAGAAATGAGACATGATTCTTTGAAATACGCCCTACATTTTTATGATATTTTTTGAGAAAGACTTTTAAATACTTAACAAAAATTATTTTTATTGGAATACTCCTGTCAGAGTAATAAGTAAAAATTTTTTCTATGAATTTTATCAAGATAAAACTGTTCTCCGATTTAGTCTGTTCTTCGAAATGTTTTAATGAACAGATTTAGAAAAAAAAATGCTGATTTAAAAATACGAAAAACACTCAATAAACAACAGCAACTCCTTTTCAAATTATTATCCGCTACAAACAAAAGCATTATTTATTACTTGGAGGCATTTTTTTTAGCAAAATCAAAATTTATTATTTGCTCTTAAGAAAATGTTTAAAATAATTGATATGCTTATACTTAAGTAATTTAGCTAAATGATTAAGATTATGTACTTTAATTCTCGTTCTTTAAATTTGTTAAAACAAATAAAAAGAGAGTTCATTATTATTTGTTAGCTATTATAAGTGGCATCAATGCGAAAAAAAGCAAGCAAACGATTTTTTATTTATTTATTTCATGATCTTGAGACTAATAAAAGAATTAAATTTTCTTTTCAATGAAAGAATGAATTTTCTAATTAATGTTTCATTAACTTTTTTTATTTTCAAATAATTAATGTTATTTTAATTGGTTTAATTACTAGGCAATTAATATTCCATTTACTTATTAAACATGACGTTTTTATAAATGACGAGAAAGCAAAGTTCAAACATTGCATTTTTTAAAAATCTTACAAGAATTTTAGTATAAAGAGTTCTCCAGTTTGAATGCTACTTTTTCTTTCTGGTATGCGATATTTTGATAAAAGTTCACATTTCAAATCTTCCTGAGTTCCGTAAAGTCATTTTTGGAATGATATTTAACTGTTCGCTTGTGGCTATGTTAATTCAAAATAATTTAATCCTTTGAGCTAAACGGATGATATTTGGTGTATAATCTTTGTATTTTGTTTGTATATCAAACTATGAACGAAATGCATTCAGATGAAGTCTATATGGCAGTCAGAGTACAAGAGTATTCGAAAACTATAAAACATACAGAGTTAGATAGAAATATTTTAGCAAATAAAATGCAGATTCCTGTCAGATTTTGAACCAAATCTGTGAAGGAGTTGCCATCTATCGGTCGACACTTTCGCATGCACGTTAAACGTCGATTTAAATGTCAATTTAAATGGAATTTGGAATGTGATATAGTTATTACAATCGTAGTTCTATGTCTAGTTTTGGTTCCAATTGGTTCAAAAAAAGGATCTAAAAATTTATTTGATTTCAGGTACTTGTATAATAACAGCATGCAAAGAATTAACCGTCCAAATAATCGTCAAAGATCGTTCGACAGATTCAGTAAAAAAATTAGATTCACACCAAAGATCACTATCGCTTAATATCGGTTGCTAATACCGTGAAAGGGATTTGTGATCTTACTTAACGTTCATAATTAAGGAGATAAAAAGCTTTTATTTGAATATATGTTTGAAAGCTTTGTGGACATCAATATTGCTATTGGCTTATTGATATCGAGTAAAAACCTGTATTTAACATATATACTTGCTTTTTAAATCTAATTTGAATTAATTATTAATATTAACCTTCTCGTTGGAAATATTTGCTGTTTTCAGATTCAGGAGAACTATTGAAACCATCGATACTAATAGAAATATCTCAAATTTATTAGTTAATTGCTATGATGACGATGACATGTCCACTTTACTACGGAAAGTGGGGTATAATAGCTTCTGAAGGTATGCACCCCTGAGCACTCGAGGGCAGAAGTCTGACTTCTAGCTCGTATGAAGGTGACACACTCTTATCACATTCGCTTGTACAGCCCCGTTTTTCAGGGGAGGGGTACACATTGACACTCCACACAGATAGAACACAGAAGAACAATCATGCCTTGAACGGAACTCAAACCCGGGACGCCCAGATATCAAAGGAGACGCGCTGTCTTTGTACCAGGCGGCGGTAGTTAATTGCTGTACTTCCAGTATATGGAGAACTTCCATCGAATTTCACAATTCGATCCTACATCACTAAATATCTTAGTCATGCCCTGTTTAATCCAATTTTATTGGCAGGATGGCAAAAAAAGTTTAAAAAGTCTTAAATCCATAAGTTGCTACAAAGGGAAAATTTTTGAAAAAAAGCCAATCTATTTTTTTTAATACTATGGAGTATATTAAGATCAGAAAATGTCCAGAATAATTACATAAATCAAAAGGTAATCTATTGTATTTTCTTTATAGAAATTGCCTACGATTGCAAACAATTTCTATTAAAGTTTTCCCCAATCGTTAAAACATGTCTTAGAGTTATTTTTATAACCTCTTCATTGTTCGCCACGAATTTCTCTTTACCAAAGAAATAACTACGTGCAGGCAATATAACCCTTTCGGCCCTCCCGTTGGCATTTGCTACCGCGGTATTTTAAGTTCTTGATTTTCAAGTATTTTAATGTACCATGACTTCATGTTTCCTATACCCGTGGTAAAAATGGGATGAAATTAAATGTGGATGCTCTCTTGGTGACCCTTATCACTAATTTCCATCAATTTTTTTAATTCCACATTTTAAAATTCAGGACTGAAAAGGTTAAACCATGAAAATAAGAAAAGGAAACACAATGCCATATGAAAAGAATACGAGCTTGAGACTATGTATTTGTTGAATGTTCGGTCAAAAACTCACGAATAAGGATTGCATTACTGAAAAGAATTGCATTATGTTGGTGCAAAACCCACTAATTTTCTCGTCCAATTAAAGAACGTTTTTAACGAATTACTTCACATAAATGACGCAAAATACTCAAATAATAATTATTTGCTAGAAAGCTAGTTGATTACGAATTCATAATGCAAAATCAATTTTAATGTCAACATTAAAATTGATTTTTTTTGTTCTTCTATGACATATCATTTACTGTCACTTTTACCCTTCGAATGCCATCCATTTGATTACTATGCTGTTTCTGTTTCACCTTAATCACTCATAATAACGCGTTTTGTAAAGGAATCGTCTTGAGATAGCAGTTTTGGGGGCACTCTAGCACTTATATATTTCCGGCACTTATTCAAAGTTCTTGAAATAAATTCAGAGGCAACGCGTCGCAACCCTAAATAATCTTTTTAAATTGCTTGGCAAGAACCAAATGATATAAGAATTTGTTCAGTACTGTACCTTATTGGCAAACCAAGATCAACAAGCAACAATTCTCTCACCTGATGATTCGGTATATTGTGCATTCTAATCAAATTAGGAATTAATTTAGAAAAATATCTAAACCGTCACTGACTTAATTTATTTGTAAGTTTAGCAACATTTAAATATGTAAAAAAGGGCGCTTCTCACCCTTTTCGCTTTCGCTTGTCAACTTCTATGTTATTCTGGAATTATACATGTCCTTAGGTTAGAGGGTTTTTGAGGAATTAATGCCCACCCTCCAGAAAACAAAAGTAAATGGATACAAATTGTTAAAAATATGCTATGAGCAAAACAGTTTAGTCTTAAAAAATAATAAAAAAGAAATATTTAAGCATTGATTAAAATTCTGAAGAAATCGTTTCATAATTTAATTTTTATTACATGTTTAATTCTTATGCTCGTGTTTTAATTCTTCATCCCTGCCAGGATCAAGAATGAAGAATTAAAATATGCAATAAATAAAAATATAAACAAATTTAATTAAAAAAACTTTCTTAAAATCGTTAAGTCTTTCTTTGCACTTTTTTTCTTCATCTGATACCACTGCTCACCCTATTATTATTAAAAAATTGCAAGGTTAATGTTTGCATTTTTTAGTTATTCAGACAAATGCTAGCCGACAGTAAAAAAAAATTCCTTTACTCGAAAATAAAACGGAAAGCTATTAATTAGTTTTGTCACAAACAGTGTGTCTAAAAGTAGAATTAACAAATAATATTATTTTATACTCATTTGTTGTTAATTTAATGTTCATTAAAACTTTAATTTTCTTTATTTGCCACCATATCACCATTAAGAGGAATATAAATTATTACTACGATGCAAAAATAAATAAATAAATAAATATTTCGAACAATACTGGCAAAGCAAACCTCAAAAGCTATCAGTCAGGTGACTCGCTATCCACCAATCACAAAGCGAATAACTCGTTATTACATATATTTTTTTACTTGATAGAGATAAATTGATCATGTGCTTGTGATTCAAAAATTGAAGTTTCACCAAACATACTTACTGCACTGTTTAAATCATGATACATAAAGGATAAATATCTAAAATATATTGGATATTTATCTTTTATATATATTGTCTTTTGTTATTCTTATTTCCTTTCTTTCTAACAATTAAAATAAAAGCACTAACATTTTATTTAACCTTAAAAAGCCTTTCAAAACTGGCTGAGGTATCTATATCTTTGCTCTTCTCTTATAACAAGAACTACCGAGACGAGCAGATGGAAATCGAAAATTCAATGAAACCGGACTTTGATTTAACAAGTTTCGATATAAGAGTACTGAGTTTTCTTTTGAATAAATTTCTATGAATAGTCTACATTTCTATGAATTTCTAATTCTTTTTTAATTTTTGTTAAAAATGGAAAGTGGTTGAGAGCAAGGAACTATATATTTGATGAGAAATTCATACGACAAATTGTAACATTGATTTAGTACGAAAGAAATATTGTTGAAATTAATCCAATATTCGTGGAGGGTTGATTAGGTTTCCCAATTATTTTTAATAAAGAGATGATGGGTGAATAGCCTCATGCCAAAGGCGACTGGAAGATTAATAAAAATTATCTAAAATTTCATTAATAATATTTTTTGAAAAAATTGTCACGAATTTGCAAGGAAAACAAGTCACAAAATAACACAATATTAGGTTTATTCGTTTTTCCGCACTCACATATATATATTTCAACAAAATAAAATTAATACAATATATTTATCAAAAAAATCGTTTGCCTTTAACTTTTAATAATGTTTTTAATTAAAATAAAAAAATCGTTTGCTTTTAACTTTCAAAAATGTTTTAATCAAATTTCTTTAAGCAACAATATTATTAAACAAGAATAATTTTTAAATTCAAAAATTACCTTTTTAGTAATACCAATTTATTTCCGTACAAATTTCTTTCTCTAATTTGAATAATTATTTAAAAATTTAATTTGTACCACAATTTATTACAATATTTTTACTGCAATGATGAAATTCAGACTTTTTCATTTTCTCATCAAACCATTCAATGACGAGCTTTAAATTAATGTTAAAGATAAGAAAAAGATTGTTTTATTTCTTTGAAGATTTTCACTGCCCAATTATATCGTATTATACATACACATGCATTTTTTAAAAATTTACCTTGAAGTTATTTGTCGTCAACTGATTCCATTAAATTCAAATTTTTCTGTCTTATAAAATAACAAATTAACATTTTAATTGAATTTATTTCATATTAATAATTTGAACATCCACTTGGAGAATATTCCGAGTGAACCAGTCGGTTACCGTATTCGTCTACATCATATTTAAATTCAAGTTATTCTGATGTGGTAATGTGAGTTTCCTACGAATCTGCAGATTACCATACATACGGCAGACTATGTCACCCTTTGGCCTTTCACAAGTATTTAGATTAACAAACCGCCACTGCTTACCACCTTTGACTCAGAATTTTCCTTCATTACCCCTATGAGCAGCAATGCCAAGTGACGTCATTCGGAATTCCTCTCAGTTTGGACCAGTCACAGGAGAAGAGATCTTCATTCCACCAGCACGGACTTTTTTTCTTTCCCAGTCAATCGATTTGTCAAGCAGTCATCGTTCCAAAAATTTCTTTCAGAGAATGGTTCATTTCACTTCATTGAATGGCAATTAGGTGAACTCTCTTGCAGTATAACATTTTAAGTAGAAACAGACTCAACTGTTAAAGAGTAATGCTATAGGAGACATGATAAAAAAGGGTTATTTAATATCTTTAAGGAGAATCAAAGCTTCCGCAGTCAAAGTACTGAGTTAAATGCCATATATTTTAATTGGACAATGCGAGATATATATTATGATGTTGTTTTAAGGGTGAGGTTTTTGGCTTCAATATAAATTCATAGGCGAAAAATATTTTTTTTTCAATCTACACGAGCATCTCAAAAAATAAGCTTTTAATAACGCGTTGCCAACCCATCTACAAAAACTCTAATTTTTTTTTAAAAATAAGTGAATGACTACAGCAAATAAAACCTAGAAAAATGTCATTTTGAGCACGTGATTATATGAAGTGAAATAAATAGGAAATGGGATATTTTTACAAACAATCAATGAGAGACAGTAGTTTTTAAGATCGTTTGTAATGCTAAAGTGACTCATTCAATGAAACGATTAAAATGAATAAAAATATAATGTAACTTGCACGAGCACGTGGTGCTTGGTTGTTCAAGAAATGATGTTCTGGCATGATACATTGAAATATGCATGGGAGATTTCATTTTAATCTTTTTTATTACATGTTCATGATAAATGGAAAAAAGATTTTGTGTCTAAATGTATGCTTAAATATATTATTATTATTGATACAGATAATTATTTCTCTAAATAACTGTAGCTATTTCTAATGAAGAAAAAACTTTAATACTAATAATGCATAGTACGCATAAAATACTTTTTCATCCAAATATTATAACGACATGAATACAAAAACAAAGCCTTAGAAAATAGTTCAGGATAGAGAAGAAAAAGAATGACAAGAAGGCGTATCTTATGGTACTCCCTTTTCTAAATTTTCACAATATGTATGTTTTAAATACAGATTCGAGTCATCCTGAACTATGACCTGTTGATTTCATGTCGAAATTTTAAAGCCATCTTTTGGATTTTCACAATCAAATCAGGGCTAATCATTTCATTTTAATGTTCGCACGAGGGAAGGCCCACTTCTTAGGAATTGTTCCGTTCTTTTAAGATTGTTTACTAATAAATTAGATGTCTTTGGATAACCAATCAATTCGCCGGGAATAAGGTGTTATACATAATTTTAGTAAAATATCTCGTGCATACTTTGTTTCTGACTCCATCAAATGAGTATTTTTACTCTTTAAAATGTGATATGAAATAGCGTTATTTTATTAATTAAATTTTTTTTGTTCTAATTATTCTTTCTAATGGTTTCAATGGCCCATGGTATTACAATTCAATTAAAAGAACCACTTGTATGGGTTAATTTATTTTCCTAGTTGAAAATTATCTTTTATAGCATACAGTGAAGGAAATCAGACCACTTTAGAAATTGCGAAACAATGAAAACCCTTTGAATTTCATTGCAATAAAGAAATTGATATAAAAATAAAGGAAATGCTCTTTTTAAAGTATAAATTAAAAATTACAATAAAAATAAATGAGTATAGCTGAAAAATATATTTTCTTTTATTTTAAAGCATGAAAATCATTTTCATGGGATGATACTTTAAAAAGTTATTGCAAAAAAATGTCAAAATCTCGGTAATTTCTAAATTTTTTTCCTTAAAATTTATTTGAAATGTTAAAAAATTCCTCATAATAAATCTAATCCTACAGACTTAAACCAAAGTCTAGAGTGACAATGCAACGCACACACACACACACACACACACACACACACACACACACACACACACACACACACACACACACACACACACACACACACACACACACACACACACACACACACACACACACACACACACACACACACACACACACACACACGTTTCTATTGCTTGTAGGGATTATACGGGTGCTCATCCGTTTTTAATAAAGGAAAGCAATAAAAATAGATAATAAAGGAAAGAAATTAAATTAATTTTTCTCACTGAAACTCTTGTACTTAGACATATAATCTACTGAGAATCAAAATGGCGAAAGTCAGAAATTAATTTCGAATGTTCCCTTTTTTCCCCATTTGATGTTTGTTCACCTTAAAAGGAAATACAATTTTGAATATTAAGTTAAATATACTCTTTTTCTTCTTTTGCACAAGGAAAAAGAGTTAATTCACTAGAGAATCGATTCTTTGAAATTTTTTTTCTATGATTTTAAAACTTAACACGTTGATATTTTTGTGTTGCAAATACTATCATAGTTTTTGTAATACAATAATACTAATTTTCAATAGGCCCTTTTTTGTTTCTTGGAGAATGTTGAAGTGTTATTCAAATTTTTTGAAGTGCTGTACAACATTTGCCCAGAAATACAACTGTTGTTATGCCTATTTTTCATTTTTTAAAACCAAGACAAAGAGTCATAAATCGAGAATGTCCAGGCCAATCAAAACGTCAAACAGCTTTCGAGTTTAGCACCTTCCAGCCAAATAAAATGTTGTCTTGTCATCTCGTATTTTAATATGCATATTGACTTGCTTTCGCGTATAATTTGCAAAACAAAAGTTGCATATTTACACTCGTAATAGCGTTAAAAAAATTCACTGAAACTTTCACTGTCAAAATTCTTAATTAATTTTTTTTTCGTGTACATGAACTTTATGCTTGATTACAATGCTCTATAAATATAGTTATTTTTAGATACAAATTTTCAACCAAAACTGGGTAATTTAATCTAAAAGATTTCATCTCTGGATTTTTAAGAGTCATTCGCTGGGTTTATTCCCTTACACAATAAATTTTACAGTGAATCTTTTTAAAACCAACAATACTTTTAAAACAGACAGGAATTTGCTCTTCTCGATCCAGTTCACATACTCACAGAATTGGTAGACGTTTAGCCCTTCGACCTGAAATTCTGTAGTATTCAAGAATTCTAATGGAGTAATCTGTAGACTTAATGTCAGTGATTTAGCAGTTTGTGATTTTGGTTTAAAGAGATATGAGCGGACGAGAAGATTTCTTTAAAATGGGTTCCTTACAAACAGAATAAGAATCACCAGATTTGTTGAAAAGGCGTCGTGCTTATAGATGGTTATATTGATCAGTTACCGATAGTTCACTGACCAATGAAAGAATATCATTCAAAAATTTGCCTTTCGGACTCTGGGAAGGTTCTGAAATAAGCAAATTCCCCAAAACTTTGAGATCGGACGCATTATAAATTTTTAAAAAGCATATCTTTCTATCTAACCTCAAAATTACAGTGTATACTTTTAGAGGAGAAGAGAAAATCTTTCAATGAATACAGTATCCAATTCAATGAATTGATATATTTATAGGTAATCAGCATTATCAATGCATATTTTACAATCAAACTTTGAGATCCACCATTCTTAGACATAGTAAAACCGATTAGGATTTGACATACTTCTTCGGCGTTCTGCACAATACTAAATAACAAATCATCAAAGCATAAAATAGAATCAATTTTACCTTTTATAGCATTGCCAACAAGTAGGATCAGTGATTTTTTGTTTTTCTTTCATAATTATGCCATAAACTTTCTTTGGTATAAATTTCTTTCTCCTTTAAGTATATTCAATTAAAGATTTTAAATCGCACTTTTTTATTTTTTTTTCTAAATAAAATTTGTATTTCTGTAGCTTGCACGTCCTTTATATAAAAACTTTATCAAACTATTATTTTCATAATTTGCGTAAAATTTCACCATTCTATAGGATACCTAGGTATGCATATAGTCCTTATGAAAAATAAATAACATATTTAAGTAATGCTCTTTGGATTTAAACAATGCTTTCTTCAAATTAATTTAATTTTTATGAATACATTTAAACGAAAACACTTTTGAAAATGAAACTCTGTAACATGCGTTAGGCATCACTAGATTTGCAAAAAATCCATGTTCTTAAATATTAAAGCCATTATGGAGAACATTTTTATCATGTCACAACATGATGCTATTTTGGGAATGAGGTAGAAAAAAATACGTACGCGAAAAATAAAAATTTTATTATCTGCAGAAGTATCTCCAAAAAAAAAATCAACTTTTAATAACGCATTGTCATTGCATTTACAAAAGCTCTGATTTTTAAAAAATAAGTCAATGACTTCAACAAATAAAACCTAGAAAAATGTCATTTTGAGTGCGTGATTATATGAAATGAAATAAATAGGAAATGCGATATTTTTTTTCAAACAATCAATGCGAGACAAAGTTTTTTATGATGGTTTGCAATACTAAAGTGACCAGTTCAATGAAACGATTACAATGAATAAAAAATATAATTTAACTCGCACGAGCCTGTGGTGCTTGGCCGTTCAAGAAATGATGTTCTGACATGATACATTGAAATATGCATAGCAGATTTCATTTTAATCTTTCCATTTTTTATTTAAAGAAAACTTTTAATATTTAAAAGCCATTAACCGTACAGAAAAAGGTAATTCTACTATAAAAACATATGAATACAGTTATAAATTGGTGTTTATAATTGTAACCAGACTTAATTTTAATGTTCTTGGTTTTTATGCATCCCATGCGCATAATTGATGCAAAACGTGCCGAAATCCTAAATATTGGCCACAGCAAAGAAATAGAAATAAAAATGATGAGGGTATCAATGTAAAAGCATTAAAACTGTTCACTTAAACCACAGTAACAGCTTCCCTACTTGATGGCTAGATGCCCAAGGTTTTTGGGTACTCCAAACCAAGAGAGCGGATGAAATTCTTGAAAGGTAGTCCTAATTCCTCCAAGATATTAAGTAATTTTAACTTTTATTTTTAATTTTAAGTAGGCGATATTTCTTTCAAATTGGATATTCATCTTTCATAAATTAATTATTCTTAATTGGCACCAATAAGTTAAATTATTATTCTTAAGGTTTTGTATTTTATAAGCAAAACTGGGTTTTTTATCGCTATTTTATTATTTTTGTAATTGACGAAGACTAGAAAGTCGATACGTATTCGAAGCTCATAAAATTTACTTCAGCAATTTGACTAGAATTTCTTTTGCTAGATTTGTGATAATTAAATTTTGTGCAGTTGGTGAAAAGGTCTTGAAAACAGATATTTCTTACTGAATCTGTCTGAGCAAAATTAAAAGCATTAACCTAAATTAAATAATTTAAGTTGTATTAAATGTGGAGTCTTTAAGTTTTGTTTGCTTTCTTTAAAAAAGTGTCTGTACATTTTTTTCATTTAGAAATTCACATATTTAAACACAGCTAAAAACGAATTAATACAAATTACGACTTTCGTGTAATCTGTAGCCTATAACTGAACTAATTCTTCATTTTAAAAGTTATTTTAGAATAAACATATGGTCTTTTCATTAGTAAAATCCATAATACAACTATCGGAAATCGAAAATTATCTTCAAACATTGAAGTGGAATCTTACTTCTCAAATCAGTTCTTGAAAATTTTAGACATATTTTAATGCTCTCTCTGTCCTTGATCGCCTCTGTTCAAGATGAGGAGTGAAAAAGTGAGATCTTTACTGGTGAAAACTGTGACACTTTTTTTTTCCTTTTTCAAATCAATTTTTGTGGCGAATGGTGAAGATCTTTTTGAATTCCCTGGTCTATGCTATGCTGCTTTTGTTCATATTAAATCAGCTCCAATTCTTTCACCAGGAATTGAGAATTTTTGAATATCAAACAATAATGAATTTTTATTGGTCTTAGACTTAGGTATATTTTGCTTCAGAAGGACTCTGTTACTCAAAAATATCAATTTAGTTCTACATTTCAAAGAAAAAATGTTTAACTTAACCAATATGTTCATGTTTTATTCGGGCAATTTTTTAATTTTAGTAGATTTTGGAAAAAAAAAAACAGTCTAATTTATTTATTTTGAATTAGGAACTGAGCAGCGTCCACATTTGTACATATTATTGAAGCAGACATACCTTATTTATAAATGCTGTATTTGTAAAATGAGCATTATGAGAGTGATAGGTGCTTGGCAATATTATCCTAATATTTTATATTTCAAAACAATTCCCTATTTTATAAAACTTTATCTAATGAGAGATTAATTGCCTTAGGCAGCTGCCTAGTCTCCCTTATAAGAAATTCACTTCTGATATTAAATTTTATGAAACATCCTGATACAGAATTATTTTGCTAGTTATAATTTTCTTATAGATTTTATCTTCAGAAAATTCATAATAAAAAACAAGCATTAAATTTTCATTCATTTTGGAAAATGTTTATTAGTTTACTGTTAATGAATTAGTTTATTATCATGTTAACTTAGTAATAATTTGCAATTTATATTTAAAAGGAATAACAATCCCAGAAGAAAATATTCACGAAAATACGTTTATTATTTATTTACCGACCCACACGTATATGCTTATATTTTATTTTGACGTTTAACTTTCTATCTAGAATGTTGGTTGTCTAATACTAATAAAATATTATGCGTTGCTTAAGTTATTTGGTCTATTTGTGATGAGAGCTTCATAAGCCAGATAATACTTCCCGGTCACGAGTAATTACTTTTGTCTAATGACTATGTTACTCAGCTACAAACCATAACTTTGCGAGTTCGATTCTAGCTTACACATTCTCCACACACTCACCAATGCTGTATCATCTTTGGAAACTTGTTCCTTGTTCTTTTAGTTGTGTATATGCATTTCTTTAGTGAATTCATTTCACGAAACACAGCGGATAAAGTGAGCTATTGAAACAAATTGGGAACTAGCACCGCACCTTTTCTTCAACTGTCCTGTAGTTGTGGCAGGCCTTCACCTACTGAACTACCCTACTGAGGAGGTATTATATTCCGATTCTGCCATTAATATTGCTAAGACTGTTCAGATGAACCATAAAGCTTGATTTTTTCAGAGGACATGACAACAACAACTGAAACAAATTTATTCAACGGACCCCGAGATGTTTTGAAGATTCAATTTAAATTAGAAGTGGACTGTGGTGTTTAAATGACCAATCATTAGCGATGCACTGATAATGAGAGGGATATTTATGATTGAATTTGTTGCTTGAAGAACTGATTTTTAGCCAAAGAGTTTCATATATTGACTTTTAGACCAGACACATAATCAACGGAAACTAACCATGAGACATTCAGTTCACTAATTTCTTAATATAATGAATCCATATGTGGTATATTTAATTTTTAATCCTGTGCATGGCTTGTAAAAAAATATTTATTCTAAATTTCTGTGGTTCTGAGTACTGAATTATTGCCATGTTTCATCGGATATAATACACTGTTAAGTAACTCGAATGAAATTTATCTAAAGTTATCTTTATCTCTTTTATCTAAGCTTTAAAATTTGGCGAAAATTAAACATAGCTTTGTCGTTAAATGAAGATGTAGTGCTTATAGCTACTGCCTTATTTGGGCGATCTCTTTCAACTTGTGATGCAATTATTTCCCATACTTTCAGCATCTCCCTTATATTGGTTGTTGCTATGATGGGTCTATTATTTCCTCCTTTTTTAATCAATTTTCCTCGACAACTTTTTTTTGCTGTAGCACAGATTGCAGCACTGAAATTTCGTTTAGTTATGTTCTTAAACCATATCATTGATATCTTTTTTTATCCATATTTAGTTCCATAATCGTGACAATAGACACAATTTCATTGATTAAAGTTCCACAAGCACTTGTTCAGACCCCTCGATATCGCGTTCGACGACGTTATCCGGTTAAAATTTCTGCATTATAAATGTATCGCTTATCTTCAAATAAGTTCTCAATATAGACCGACACAAGCTAGATCCGGCATGTGGCATTTCAGTATCTTCCCGCACCTCGTTAAGCGAGTCACATTTTTTAAAACATTTTGTTTTGTTCATTATGCAAATCATTAGTTATGACACGTGTCCGTTAAGAGAGTGATATTTATGTGATAAAATCATATTTAGTAAATTATATAGTACAAAAAATAAACAAAAACTTCTTGACTAATGATTTAATGTTTATTTTTCAATTCAATAAAATGAGATTACGGTCAACTATATTAAAAAATATAAATAAGAAGATTTTAATAGTATTTATTACTCCGATTCTAATAACATGTACCTTCAGAAAATAGATTTCCTGCACAAAAAAATCAATAAATGCAGAAAAATTTAATCGGAAATAATGAAAGTAGACGAAAGGAATACGTATAGCAAGTAGGAAAATAAATCAATGGAAATGAACAGGAAAAATCGAATTACAGTAACAAAAATTGACGGCAATGTAAACCCATGCAAAGCCGTACCGAAAAATTACGAACCTTTGCAAAGCGCTAAATGGTTGTGTATCAAAGCTTAGCCCCACAAGTAACCTAAAAACAATTTATTTACAATGTGTACCTGAAATAAAACAAAACAACAAACCAATTATTCAAAATCGTTTTGCTGATGAGTCTGGTCAAAACAAAATCAAGTCATGAACATACTGCGCATGCTAATTCAAAGCCAATTGTGGCAACGCAAATGCGTGAATTGTATACGCCAGTTGTATAACGCAATACAGATTAGAAACTTTTAACTTCCTTTATTATGTTTTATTTAATTTAAAAGTACTTCAAAGTGAAACTGAAAGATTGATTCATTAACAATGTTTAATTTTAAATGCATCAAAAACTAAGAAAGTAAACAAAATCGTTTGAAATAATCGGCCGTAAACATATTACCATAAGCCTATCCTCATCAGCGTGGGGGAAAAAATTGAAGTCGTACTGATTTGGGAAATGGAAGTTTTTGGTGGGGAAGTTAGTTTTTAATTAATGAAAAAATTAACCACTCAATTAACCGGAATAAGTAGTAGTCTATGTTTTGTTTTTTCTTTCGTCACCGAATATCCCCGAACATGGAATCTCTAGGATTCCCTGTTGTTTGAATGAATATACGAGGAAATATTTATTAAGAAAAAAATTGTTTACATAAAATATTCAGAAAAAGCAACTATATACAATATTATGATGATGAAGGAGATCTCGTTGAGTATGAGTATGAGTATGAGTAGATGAATTCTATTGAAGTTTCTATATCCTAGAGAAGAACTTGGTTGAGATGCGAGACGAAAATTTATTCAGAACCTGTATCTGAAGAGATCAATTCCTCGTTGTCTTGTAGGAACCGCATGAGATTTCTACTTTTGACCCTGGACATTATATTTCCCATTACGTTGATTCGTCACATTCTTTCGAGGTCGTGGTTAAGTTTTTTGATATGGAAAAATGTGGTGAGAGGGCAGCTAGTGGCATAATGAAGGGGATCGCCTACTTCACCGCAGCCACATTGATCGGATATGTTCTATTCTAGACTATAATCTATCTGTTATCTAAATTTCCCCTAATTTCGTTTAGCTGTTCTGGGGTGAGTAACTAACACCACTCATCTATCCATACAAACAAACTTTCACATTTATAATAGTAGTATAGATCGTAGCCAATAAAAATATTGATGAAAAAAAAGTACGAAATCTGACTATTGACACAATTCTGAGTAACTATTAGTTATATTTAGTTAATTTTCTTTTGCTAAATAATATTTTAAATAAAACTCTCTTTTACGACCGTAACTGATCAAGTTTTGAAGCCTTAAACATCATTCGATTATAGATCATTTCATTATAGATATTTCAATGTATCTTTGCAGATATCGTTATGACTGCCTCTAGGAAGATTATCTAGTTAACGTTTTCGTCTTTTCCATGAGGCGACTATTGATTTATTTAAAATAATAAAGTTTGTAAATTCTTAACTCTTTCAGTTTTTGTTGCAGTAAGCTATAACTTTTTTTATATTTAAAATGTTAACTTTCTGAGAATGTTTTATTCAATACGACTAACAGATTCAAACAACCGCTAAAAATTTTTGATTTTGTAATTTTTCAACTTTACTTTTATTGACAGAAATAACCTAATATTAGGTTATAAAAAAAAGAAATCTATTAATATTTTAAAGCCATCTACCGAGAAAATAATGAATTTTTTTCCATTATTTTCTTTTCATATGGAATTTTAGAAAATAATGGAAAAAGAAATCCATTATTTCCGTGGTAGATGGCTGTAAAATAAAAATGGATTTCGTTTTCCCCAACCAAATATATGATTTTTTTTAACTTTCTTTAAAGCCTTTTTCCAATTGGAAGTATATACGTATTAATTATCAGAATCTTCAAATTATTAGAATCATTAGTTAATGAATCAAGATTAGAAAGTACATCTTGTACTTTCTTCCGAAGAATGGAGAGTAAATGTAGATCTAGTCATTTTTAACAATGGATCCTACAAAAAGCTTCATGCAACTCCATCATTAGAGCTAAACGGTTTTGCTGCAAAATTGATAGTCATCAGGTAGCAGATGCGATTCGACCTACTTTGGATGTTATGAAAGCTTTAGATGCATCATGATATTGTAAACATTTGGAAATGAACAATAAAGATACCGAATTACTAAAAACAACAAGAATACCTAATTGAATCTCCACATTTGTAATTTTTGAATGATAGAAAGTATCTTCCAGTTTTTTAGCATTTCTTCCGGAATACGATAGCATTTTTAATTACGTAGGCTGATTGGAAATATAAAGTATGTCCCAAAATTAACGGAAGGTTTGAAGTTGTCCCTATTCCTGCAGTATAGTGTTATAACCCTATTAATAAAACCATTTAATGGCTGATAGTTTAAGGTTCGTAGAAATGGAGCATACTCGACAGAATAACGTGTTAACTCAACATTTGGATGAATTTTTTTCTTTAAATTGTTACATTTTTATTGAATTGTAAAGTATACAGGATAGGTCATATATGGAATAACACATAGAGTAAATCACCTGCACGACCTTTCTCGCACATTTGCACTCTTTTGTCGAAATTTGTCACGACTTATTTTGCTTAAATGTGACTGAATTTTGACAAGATCATGCAGTGTTGTATTTCTTCAATCAGTGCACGTGTGATAGAGGGATTGCTGACGTTGACTTTTTACCAAATAACGTCATACAACTAAATCCAATGGTGTTAAATCACACAATCTAAGGAGACAATTTTCAAATTTTTGAACTCTGGCCTACAGACTTTTAGTTTTTAAAAATATTGTTCAAAAATTGAAACAAGCTGTTCTATCGCGAAACGCCCCATTTTTACTAAAACATAAGCTATCAGCTGCCAAATGATTTTTTTAATGTGGTTGTCCACCCTTTACTGCCCGAACGGGGGCAAATTGAAATCTTGCGTTACTTTTGGAACACCCTTTAGAATGCTCTGCAGTAATATGCAATTCCCAGATATAAAGATTGTAGCTATATGCATGTGAGCTTGAGTGTGATACTCGGGATCCATGAAGAACAAAAGATAAATTTTCGAAATATTTGATTGAGTAAAGAATTTTTGAAATTCTTGATTGAATTAAGAATTTTTGAAATATTTTGATTGAAAAGGCCTAAAGAAAGATTGAAAAGGCTTGCTATCATTTGCATAAATTAAGTAATCATGCAGCAAAATTATAGCAATCGTCAACGTTCAGTCCACCCCCCCCTTCCCCAATAAACAAGAGCTCGTGGGATGAAGTAAAGTGTGCTAGTCTAAAATCCAATTATGTACATTGGTGAATCAACTTCTTTTAATTAAGTGCATAGATATAAAAAAATCTTCTGTAATAATTATTTTGTACTTCACAGTTGTTCATATCAATAATGATACTTTTAGTAGAATTAAAACTTAGAATCTATATCAAGAAGTAAGTGTGTTTCCAATAAAACTAATAAAACCGTGAAACACATATGTAGAATTTGACATCACAGATAGGATAAATTGCATTTGTATGTTTTTTTTATTGCATTTGAAATGAAGAAGGGAAAAGGCGAGCAAAAAATAGGATCAAGCAATTTTTGTTTGATATTGACAATACTGAAGATATGCGCGTTATCATTTGTTAATAGTCAACAACATTTGTGTCATGAAATTTGAATCATGTGAATAAAAACATAATTGATAATCAAGAAACATTTTAATTTACGATTTTTTTTGAATTATTCAGATCTTTTCATTTTAAAGGGAGTATTAATAGCAAAATACTTACATTAACATACTAATTGCTAAAACATAAAAAAAATTGGACCTGCTGGAACATGACGAACATCTGATTCCTTTAACATGCAAAATCATAAAAATATCTACATAATAATTGCTGATAAAATTATATTTTGACAAAACTATCAAAAATAATGTTTTGGGGTTTGAAGCAAGCTATTATTCAGCTTCCTAGATCAAACCAGTAGACAGCGCGGGTTAAGAGTACGTGATGCAAAACACGAACGAATTTAATTGTTCTTGTTTATTCGCAGGTTGCATTTTGACAGAGTCCAGAACCGAACCGAACAAAGCAATGTAGAATGAAACTATTTATACAATAAATTTTAGTTCGAGATATAATTTCAGATATATTTTTAAAGGAATAAGCGTAGTTATAGGAAACGCTGGGTTTTCAGAAATCAAGCGATGATATGTAATCAGACAATTTAATTTATATCAACGTTCCGTTATAAAGCAACACTAGAGATATTCTGGGACGGATCTTGTAGTTTTGAACCAAGGTGAGATGACGAATAGGACTCTTGAGCTGGCATCCTCCTCTCCACACCACACCAGTGGGAGAACATTTAACCCTGAAATATTTGACGTGCAACAGACCGCATTACACAATGGTTCTTCGGTGGAATAGGGTCTCCAACATGAAAACCTACGGCTACAAGATTTCACCTTACCATGAAGCCACCACGGCCAATGATATCAGACAAAGAAGATGTTCAGTTGTTTGATCCCTCAAAAGAATGTGAGCCTGAATCCAACGATTTGTAATCAAATAATTCAGCAAGAAGCGAAAAGTCTCAAACCAAAAATTGAGTACAATCAGTTTTACTTTGTTCATATCGACCATACATTTGTATGGTCGATATGAATCATCACTGCACTAGGAAAAACAGATCAAAATATTTAATTTCATGAATATGAAATCCATATAACTCGAGGGATTGTTTTATTTATGAAGCATACCTGCTTCACATGATTATTAGCATACTGCAATTACAATATTATGTAAGTTAATTACTTGTCTCCAACAATTAAAGAGCATAAAATCATGTGTAGTAATTCGTCTGTACAAAAATGTCCCTAATTGTTTAGAAAATCTCTAATTTTTTTTGTTTTATCTAAAACTAATCAGTACATGATTTCACAAAATGCTAAAATAGATAGTAACGACATAATACTCATATTAAAATGAGCAATATTCAATATTTAAATAATTATTTGTGAAAACTTTATATTAAAATTAATTATTCAGGTTTGAAGTAAATAAATTGAAAACATAGAAGTAATTAACTTATCTATAAATTTTGTTTTCATTTCGTTTAGCAATCAGTGTAAAATTATGATATTTATGAATTTTCATGGCAAGTGCCATAAGTAATAATAATAATATTAGTTCTTATTCTGGTCGATAAAATAGAAATTGTTAAAAGATCTTATTTAAACTATCGATGAGGAAGGCCGGATTAAGCTTTAGAGGTCCTTAGTTCATGCAGGTTTGGAGGGGATTTTTTAAACGTTGAATGTCTCAAATTAGATATTTTTATTTATTATCATGTCAGAACAGGATGTCGTTTTTTGGGATGAGGTTTGTTGCATCAACAAAAATCCGTAAGCGAAAAACAAAAATGTTATTATCTGCACGAGCTTCTCAAAAAATCAGCCTTTAATAACACTTTCCCATGTCATTTACAATAGCTCTTATAAAAAATTAATTTTTACAGCAAATAAAACAGAGAAAAATGTCATTTTGAGCGCTTGATTATATGAAATGAAATGAATAGGAAATGGGATATTTTTTTAAACAATCAATACAAGATACAGTTTTTTGAATCGTTTGCGATACTAAAGTGACTCATTCGATGAAACCATTAAAATGAATAAAAATATAATTTAACTCGCACGAGCACGTGGCGCTTTGCCGTTCAAGAAATGATGTTCTGACATGATACATTGAATTATACATAGCAGATTCCATTTTTAATCTTTATTTTTACTTAATCTCTATATAAATAATTTCTAAATAACATATATTACGATAAACTAAAATCATGAAATCTTCTGACATCAAGAGAGTTAAATGCTATATATTCAATAAATACTTTCAAAATTTGAGCAGATTTTTAAACAAAAAGTTTTAAAAAAATACAACTTCTTCCAAATTATTTCTTAGTATTTAAACAAAGTTTGACAAAACTGTTGATTTACGAGTCTCTAAGTGAGACAAATTTTGATCCACAGAGATAATCAGACGAATTTGAAAGTATAAAAAAGATAAAAGGAAAGCATAAAAAGCAAAATGCTTTGAAATTTGATTACGAATTCAGATGATTCGAATGAAAATGGCTATGGATATCGATTTGGTTTTCGGTGGTTTCAATAGCCCTTAGCTCTTTTTAAATGCATACTGCGATTGACTTAAAATGGGAGAAGGCAAGGAGATATCGATTATAGTTTTATTTATTTTAATCAGCAATTGATTCACTTGCTCAAAAAAATTTAAACACACAAGCAAAAAAATTCCTTTTCAACATCAATTATATAAACTTGATATAAACAGGTAATATAAAAAAATGTTAAAATCCATTCCTACTTTGGACTTTAGGAAAAATTTAAGAAAGTAATCGTTTTATATTAGTTACATTATATCGAATAATTATAAATGTTGTTCTCGTGTTCCGCTTTACAACGGAAGGAAGGGTGCAGTAGCTTCTGAGGGTATGGACCTTTGAGCACGCGAATAACGATCACCTCTGAATCAGTACCCCATTGGTATAACTCTTGACATGGAGAACTTTGAGACCAGGTTCGAACTCACAGCCCAAAGGAAGAGAATCCAACGCCCCACCAACCAGGCTATCCCGACCTAACAAGTGCAACCACTATAAAAAACTACTAAAATGGCGAGAAAATTAGTTTTTAATTAATAAATAAAAAATGAATTAATGAATAATTTAAAAACTGTACTAACGTCAAATGTCCTTCACTAGAAGTTTAAAAAATTTACTTCAACTTGAGTGGATGAATTAAAGGCATTTTATTAAAGATTGAAAATTTGTACTATATATATATATATATATATATATATATATATATAT